>JAAAKQ030086992.1:0-14846 GCA_010016005.3 Zanna intricata
AATTCATACACATCATCCTCATTCATCCTCTGAAGTAATACCTTACGGTAGTTCCGGAGGCTAAACAGATAAACAGAAAGTTAAATTTAGCTTAACTGAAAGTATAGACTATAAGCATGTATTCAGTATGTCACATAAATGTTTTCAATTTGCCCATTGTTGTACTAGATATATTTAGGAATTTATAGACATCCTACCAATGGGCCAAATTTCATGCTCATGTCTTAATTTACTTACTTAGGCTATGAACTTAATTTTGGATGATTCAATTAGATAATCAAGGTTATAATGTTAACCTTTATTGATTTTATTATCAATTTGTGTTATTATTAATATATATTAATATATATATATATATATATATATATTTATTTATCATGTAATTACGTAAAATAATAGTCATTATTTTTCATTTTTATTCCATTTTTTAGTTATTATAATTTCCTAGAAGTAAATAATACTTGGTTTACTATAGTTTTTCTTATTTTATTTTTACTTAGGTTAAAATATTTATCTGTTATTATTTTATTTCAACAATGATTTTTACTTTATTTGTTTTCTTTACTTCATTAATAAATATAAATTTGAATTATAATGAAATATATTTTCTGGGTTTATAAAGTTTTGTAAAAATTAAATTCTAAAAATGAAGTCAGGAATTACTGAAACACAAAGTCTGTAAAATATTTAGTATTATTAGCATTTATTTAACTGCTTTGATGAGAAAAGAGTTAATTTCCTTGGTACTTTTCATTTTAACATGAAATATTTACATCTCACTCAAAATTATTTGTATTTATTTTTAAATTCTAACCTTTGTCTTCTATTGTTTTTACCCAACGCAGCTCGTAATAAAATTAACGGAAAATTAGACGGATGTGGCCGTCTCTCTTTCTTTCTATGTTTAGCCTCCGAAATTATCGTAATGTGTTACTTCAGAGAATAATTGAGGATGATATGAATGAATGTGAATAAAATGTAGTCTTGTACAATCCCAGGTCAACCACTCCTGAAAAGTGTGGTTAATTGAAAACCAACCACCAAAGAACACCGATATCCTGGAACTAGCATTCAAATCCGTATAATCTTTACTAGGATTTGAACCTTAGAACTGTTGACCTCAGCTGATTTGCGATGTCACGTTAACCACTAGACCCAGCCTTGTAGGCTGGATGCAACCTAGCGTGGCTGGATGCGGCGGTCTAGCATGATTGATCTTACCACACATTTTTCTTCTTTGCTATTTAACTTAAGACTTCTTCATTACTTATCAACCTACCTGCATTTTAACATCCTTCAATGACATGAAATTTCAAAGGTCTATGTTCTTTTCTTTCTGCTTTTCTTATTATCCATGTTTTACTACCGTAAAACGCTAAACTAAGCATAAATATTTTTATATTATTTATTTTAAAGATTTCATTTCTTAAACTAGTTTTCTGTTACCTCTACCTTTTATGGTATTACTTTTTAATTTTAATAAAAATAATAAAAGATACAGAATGATAAAATTCTGTAATTTGTGGTTATTATTTTCTTACATAATATTTATTTTTTTTATTGTCACCGTTTCCATTATATTTCTTTTGTTTTATTTATGTTTTTTATGGATTGCTTTAAACTATGGTGTAAATTACGTTATGTCTCGTATAAGGATAGTGTTTAAGGTATAAGGAGCTTAAAAACTTAAAACATGCAATTGTGACTCTAAATAATAGATGAGTAACTACTTTCTTTCTTACTACAAGACAAAATATGTCAAATAATATCTATTATAATATTCGTTTTGTCATTCAAATATTCTGTAAAAAAAATAATACTGCATGAAAAATAAATAAGAGTTATACATTACGTAAGTTTATATATTTGATGATATTGTTATATTTGATTAGTTTATATATTTGATGATAAAATTTGTATTGTTCAGCATTCAGACTATTTATTCAGTTGGTCTACATTCTTTTCATCGTAAGGAATTTAGCAATTTTTCATCAACCTCATTAATATGAAATTTAAAAAAAAAAATATTCTCTTTAATTGGATGAACGCCTATTAAGAATAAATAAATGTCGCCTATAGGCCTAATTAGGTATAAAAACTTATCAATTTTTCTCCAGTAATAAATCTTGCTGACTAATGATTGAAACATTGATCACGATGTAGGTAATATTAAATATAGCATATATATATATATATATATAATATTTTTTTTTTTGTTTGGTTAATGGACTAATAATTAGTTAGCAGTATATGAATTTGAGAGAAAAAGAACTAGCCAATCCACTTTCTAAATCTTTGCCTATTATAGTTATTTTGACGTAGGATTTTATAATGGTTGATGTTCTTCAATAGCCTTCTGGGTAATGAATGTTATTTATGAATCACAGTAGTTAAAGTTCAATTAAAATAGTATTTTTTATGAATTTAATGTTGAATTATAGTTTGCTTAACGATTCCAAACAATGTTTAAATTAATTTTATCCTAACTTAGTGGTCTCAGCCAGGGGCGAATGACTGCACTTAGTATGTTAATCTTCCTCGAATCCACAGTGAGACACGGACGAGATTTATCCTCTAAATTACTCCATTCCTCTGTTCTCTCTACTAACTATGTGAGGATTTATTTGAAATCCCTGAATATCACAAGAATTAACATGTAGCTGAAAGCATCATGGTGAATAATAGAAGATGATCTATCAAGACCCAATATTAGGCTGGCCATGTATGTATCTGGTATGTTACTGCAGGGATGGAAGGTGATCACCTACAATCATAGAGTTAAGAAGATACTTTATACTTATTAAAATTATTAAAAAAACTGAAAAACAGCATAAAGTAACAAATTAATAGATCCTTTTCTATTCAGAAAATTCTATTTCTATATGCTATACACACTCTCTTCATTCAATTGAGTTAAATGCCATCTCATAACTATACTCGTATTTCTCTTTATAGGTACCTTATTTTATTGATTAACCTCTTAACCTATACATAAGTTTACTTTATCTTAATCTGTCATTCATAATGTTCTGCCATTAGGGCAGGTCCTCTCACAGTTCCTGTTCTACACTTGTTCTATCCTTTGCTAACCTCTTTCAGCATATTTTTCCTTTTACGTAATCCATCATTTGAAATCTCTTCCTTTCCTCCCATTCGCCAAGTTTTTTATTGCACCAACTAATAAAGATATTTTTCTCGTTAATATCCGAGCCATATTCTTTTCCTATATTTAGTCGCATTTAGCATTTTCACGTTCCCTCCGATTTTCCTTATTATTTCTTCATTTGTTACATCGTCTTGCTATCTGACATTTATTACACCCACATCTCAAAAGTGTTCAATTTCTTTTCTGTCTGCTTTTCTCAACGTCCATGTTTCAGCTTCATGCAGCATCACACTACGAAAAAAATATTTTATTAATCTCTACCTTAAATTTTCACCACGGCAGTCTTTCTTGTTAACCTTCCAGGTTTGGTCTAATGGTGAACTCGTCATCGCAAATCTTAAAGGCACTTTGGTATGAATTTAAATACTAGATAGTGGATACCGGCGTTCTTTGGTGGTTGGATTTCAATTAACCACACATCTCAGGAATGTTTGACTTGAAACTGTAGTCTTCATTTTCATTTATACATATCATCCTCATTCATCCACTGAAGCAATAACTTACGGTGTACTTTTAGAGGCTATACAGAAAAAGAGAGTTTTCCTTTCTTATTAAATGCTTGCTTACGTTTTGATAATTTTTTTAAATTTCTATTCTGCGTCAGGACATCAATTATAAAGCTCCCTAAGTACTGAAATTTATTCACCTGCTCCAAAGCTTCATTTACTATCTTAATCTCAATCCTCTCTTCTTTTCTGCCTAATACCATATTTTTATACTTCGTTTTGTTGGTCCTCTACCCTGAGTTTTACAAGCGTCATTTAAGGCATCAAGCATTTCATTTAGTTTACTTGGACTTCCGGTCAGTACGGCCATGTCATCAGTAAACATTCTATTTTTCTGATACATTCTATTTTTCCCCGATTTTTATTCCTCTTTTCCTATCATTCAGCATTTAATTATTATTACTTTTTTTATATATACTAAACAGTGTTGGGAACATGTAGCATCTCGCCTCACCTCCTTTCCAGTTTCTGAAAATGACAGAAAGAACTTTCTGTCATTTTGTCTCCTACTCTCAGTTTTATTCTCCGGTTATAGAAAAGCTCTTTTATTAGACGGCTCTATTCCATTCAACTTCTTCTTTTCTAAAATTAGCGGTAATCTAGCCCATTTAGTTCTGTCAAATGTTTTTTATAGGTCGACAAATGCAACATACACTCTCCGCCATTTTCCTTCTCTCACCTATTACTCTCGGCAGCCTTACAGCGAAACTTTTTTAAACAGCTCTTCTAAACCCATACTGTTCTTTCTCAATACTGCCATCCAATTTATTTGATATTCTATTATTTAGAATCCTTAATAGTGCATTAGATGCGTGTGATATTAGTGCTATTCATACTTCTTTTTATTTCGTTTCTTTTAAATTGGTACCAGTATCAGTTAACCCATTTTAATTTTACATCCACCGTTTTGATCATGACAATTCATCGCCAATTAACATTAATACCATTAAAAAATCAATCGGGTGGATAAATATTAATCCATTTTTGAATTTTTCTACTTCGGTGTCCTTTTCATCAGACATAGCTACGTTTACCATTTAAGTAATTAATTATTTATCCATTTTTTCCTGAAATTCTCGTTTTAAATCAATCGGTTTATCAAGGAAAGCTCCTTAATAAACTAGTTTAATTTTCTTTTCTTTTTTTTTTGACCGACTTACATTGAACGATAATTATTATTATCTTTGTACATTATATTTTCTCTACGTTAATGTTGTAATTTATTTATATTTAGAATAAATGTGTTTTCCATTATAGAATATAAGTGAAAATTATTAACTAATTTAAAATATGTATAAATTTATACCTATCAGTTTATATAGACTGTAATAACGTGACCAATTTATATTTTAAATTAACTATATTTTTCTTTTTATTACTATTATTATAGTATAATACTATTGTTATTAATATTGTACAAAATAAAATTCATTTATGTTGCTTAAAATTTTATGTAGGCGTATCGGTCTCTTTTAAAAACTACATGTGTTTATAAATTGCTAGGTATTACATATACACACACATATACATATGGCTTTAAAATATTAATAAATTATCTGTTATACGTACGATAGTATAGTTGTGTTATTTTCTTTTCATTTTGTTTTGTTTTTTTTTTTTTTTTTATTCTTTCTATTCAATATCCCTTTTTGATTATATCTCACTAAAACAGTAACTTGTTAACATTAACATTACACAATAAAGAGAAAATAATTGAATTGGTTATAACACGGCCTTGAAATATGAATTGGTATTCTATTAAAATGATAAATGAGGTACTGTTGATGCCGTTGCTCGCTCCCAGTTGTAGTTGCCGTTTAAAAATGAAACTGGTTTCAGTACGGTTGTATATTTTGTGGATGGGTCGAATGTAAATGTGGTTACTTTTTTTTCTTTTACTGTATAGATAACCAGTTCATCTCGTTGGTTAATTTCTCACTGTACATTGTAAAACATAGATTCTATAACTTGTATCATATCATATATTACATATATATTCAGGAATGATTTGTTTCCTACATGAATCACTTACTGATCATTGAATAACTATTCTGTGTGTATAGTTATGGTGTAATATATATAATAAATGAATTTAATGGATTTTTTTGTGGTTTAGAGCATTCATCCACGCTCGAATCGATCTTTTACTGCACTATTGCGTATATTGTATAAGCTAAATGTTTATAAAAAAATATTGCTACTGCAAATATTTCCTATAAAAAAATCTATTTTATCGCTAGCTTTTGTAAAATACATAAACTATTAACTATTAGTAAAACTAAAGTATTAAATTTTAAATATTAGGGAATTGGTAAAATTTACAATCTCTCTCAGTTCGTTTTTATCTTTATTTACATGTGGGAAATATTAATTCTAAATCAGTTTTATTTAAATGAAAAATAAATAAATTTCCGCTAGTAACGTAATGGATCATGATTATTATAATTTGGTGATAAGTTAGAAGCTTTTAGAAAAATTAGCAAACAAAGTTTACGTGTGTATAAAGCATAAAAAATATGTATATTTATAAGTTATTGATAAAACCAATACTATTTTAACATTTGAAACAAAACTAAATATGTATTTATAAATATGAGCGTATGTTGCCATGAAATTTATTCAAATCATTATTTCTGAAATATTCAAAATATTAAATATTTAAAATATTGAAATAGTAACGGTTTTAATGTATTAAATAAAAAGTTATTATTTCCAGATTACTTTTTCTATAAAAAAATACATTTTTCTGAAGTTTGTATGATTTGAAATCTTACATATATATATATATATTTATATACATTAACAAGCTTTTATATATAATATGCCCTGAATTACTCTTCAATGCCCAGAAAAAGCTACTGACGATAAATTAACGAAAATTTGTATACATGTTCTTCTGACGATGTAAGTGCATATTAAGTATGGATTTTTTGAAATTCCGAATTTAAAGGATTAAAATGGAGTAACGTTTAAATTTACAATTTTTTTTAATCCGTCGAAAAATATGAAGATATCAAATTGATTTTTGGTGTATCTAATTTTCCTATTAGTATGTAAAAACCAATTTGCAAATTTTTTTCAAATTTTTTGAAATTCTATTATAAAACGAGTAAAGAAAGCTAAAGATTTTTGAACTATGATTGTAAATTTTTCCAATTACCCGATTATAAGAAACGTGATATTCACTCGATTTTTATTTGAAAATATCCTTCAGACAAATATCTAAAATCCATTTTCGGGTTTTTTGATTTTCAAGTTTTTTGAGGGGTGCGACGCCACACCAACACAGTCGCTGTCACTGTTAGTGTATGTACGACGCGACTGGCTGCACCTCCCCTGGTTTTTTTTATTAGGTACATGAGTGGACTGTAAACCGTTTCATCGTGTTTATTGTTTTTTAATCTCCAAAACACGATTGCGATTTTAACATTTTAACTGCGAGCGTTGCAGCTCTGCTACGTCTTGAATCTTTTTTAGCCGACCAGCGTTACGTTCCGTAGTGCTCATGTAATAGTTTACTATTCTGCGGTGTTATGGTAACAGAGATTTAGTTAATCATTTAATTTTACAGCAGCTTGTAGTAAAAGTTAAGAAAATATGTCAGTACTAGAATTTTTTTTATTTTCTTCTTCTTCTTTCACCGGTGCTACACTTCAATATGAACCTTGGCCTCCCGATCGGTATGTCTCCAAACAGCTCTTCCTTATTCCAATAGTCCCATAAATCCGAGGCTTTTCGTTGGGTTTCCTAACAGGATTCTTTTCATGGGGTACGGAGGTGTTAATACGATGCCTAACTCTCAACCTAGAGCATCAGAGGATTTTCTTATAAGATTTTTCTTCTCCTAGGTAGATCGCTTTCTTTCCGGCTTTCAGAGATCTAACTGTCATTAATTTTATTCGGATCATTTCCCTAGCCTCGTCCACCTCCTCCACCGTTAGGAATGTTTTTCTTTTTCCGCCTTTAGGACTGTTGTACATATTCATTGGTTTTTGTCCGCCCTGGATATTTTATTTCTCCAGTGCCCTCCAACTATAACTGGCGAGCACATCCATTGCCAGGGACGGCACCCGGTAGCTGATCCTGCAACAGCCAAATAATCTTGATTGATGTTTAATTACTTACCAACAACAAAGTTCGGAACTCAACGAACTGATATTAATTAACTGAGATTTGGAATAGATAGGAGTGAGGATAGGTTAAATGAGGAAATTTTTATATTTATTTACTTTTAGAGAGATGCAAAGACTTTGCTAAAAAATATTTCAGCAACTAGACCAATTTACATATGCACAAATTCAATGCACAGATAAATTTAACAGAAAATACATAATATAATTATACTTAATACTTATACTTATTAATACTTTAGTACTACTTACTTAGTATACATAATACTTATTAGTATAATACTTTTTTTCTTTTTTTTTTTTACCTCCGGAACCTCAATCAAGTATATCATCAGAGGGATGAGATGAATGAATTTGTAGCGTGTGTGAAAAATACCATGCCTGACCGGGATTCGAACCCGGGACCTCCGGATGAAAGGCCGAGACGCTACCACTCGGTCACGGAGGTCGGCTAATATAATAATACTTAATATAACAAAGCGGAAAGATATTTTCCGCTCTGTTATATTAAGAATGCGTTGGTCTTCTGCATTGTGGACCTACGTTTTTTTTCTGTTCTGGATCTCTTTTTTCATTTTCTATTTCTGAATGGTTCTGGAGCCATCACCAGCACCACAATAATTATTACTTTGAATGAGAATGATATGTATGAATGTAAATTAAGTGTAGTCTTATACAGTCTTCAGACGACCATTCCTGCAACCCAACCATAAAAGAGCAACGATATCCAGGATCTAGTATTCAGATTCGTACAAAGGTAACTGTAGTCGTCTGAGATGAGTTCACTAGCAGACAAACTCGGTAGGTTACTGTGACCTTACTGGGTTGTGACTTACACATACAGTATTAAAAATAAATGAAATTTATTTTGGAGATATGTGGGGTAAGTAGAATATTTTATTTACAAACGAACTATAGAGGAGAAAAACAAATTTCAAAGGATAACTTAATTCTCACCCTTAATCTAATGGAAAATTGGGGAATTTTTATCAAGGATTACGAAAGTGATCAACGATTTAATTTTGTATAAACTATTATAAATATAATGCTGCAAAAAATTCATTTATATTTCATGAATTAAAAAAAAAAAATATTAAATTTTAGTGTGATATTTCAAAAAATAAAAAAATAAATTATTCAAATGGTTCTTTTGATATCACCACGGCAGCCTCTAATATTTGAAACTAAAAGATAATGGCACATAAATTTAATTTTTATATAATTCTTAATATTCAGAGTGATATTTTATAACAATGTCCCTTGTTTGAATGAGAAAAATGAATACAAGTAAAGAAATCTTTGTATAACTTTCCACGTAAACCTGCTGTTTAATTTGTAAATTTTTAAAAACTAAATCTCAAGCTTTATTTATTGTTTTTACTTCGTATAAAATTTAAATTCAACATTTTTGTATAAATTGATAATTAACTATTTATAATAAATTTTTATCCGACAGTTACTCCGTGAAATTCGAAAGAATAGATGAATTATTAAGCCTACAATGTTATTGTAATTTCTACTAAAATGCACACAATGTATTCAATTTATTTTGCAGTGAGTAGGTCTGTATTCTAGCTCGCCTCACAACCGACAATTATAGAGATCTCGATTTCAGCTTTGCACGTTCACCATATGTTATGATGATGGACAACCCTTTTGTTAAATGTTACAATGCAGTTGTTTATTACATTATATATATATATATATATATATATATATATCGCTTACATTGAGACAAGCATGCAATGCATCTGCTACTGTATTGCAATTTTAATTTATTTCTTTTTCATTTTATTAAACTAATTATTTCTTTTCAACTGAGATATATTATGCAATGTTTTATTTCTAATTGTCATAAATGATACTCTTTTTATCTATTTATTGCACTTTGTAGAAATTTAATATAAAAGTTATTTGTCAAAATAATAGAAAGTATTTTGATATCGTTTATTGCTAAAAATCTTCATAGTTTTCTTTTCTCCAGCAGATTAGACTATTGCTTGCATTAAAATTATTATCAATATGTGTTAAAAAGTTTTATTTTTAATCCTATCTACAGCTGTTACATTCTTTAAATATCCATTTATTGATGTTATATCTATTTATAATTTTTCATTCTTCAGAATTTTAATACACATATTTCTAATACAATTTTGTTAAATACTCATTAAAAAGGTTGTCCATAAATTCTTTACGTGATTACAATATTTATAACAGAAAAAACTCTTTCAGTTAGAACTGTACGGTTTGGGGCAAAAGAAAGAAAACTAATCAAGTTTTTTGTACCATGTCAATAAACTTCAATATGAGCGACTTTTGCCGATCGTAGAATGTCCAACCGATATTAAATTTCACGCCATGAATTGGTCAAAATTTCTTCGATAACACTAGCAACAGCTTCAATTACTTTCCGTCTCAAAGTGTGTAGATCAGGTACGGGTGTTGCATAGGACTCTGTCCTTAACATAACCCCACAGGAAAAAGTGTAAGGGAGTTGTCTAGTGATCGTGGTGGCCAGGGAGTGAAACCGTTGCGCCCAGTCCATCTGTACATGAAATGTTCAATCAGAATATCTCGAACTAGTAATTTCCAATGTGGTGGTATGCCATCCTGTGGAAAACCACCCTAGATTGCAAGTCATTTAGTTGGGGAATACCGAAATTAACTCTTTAGATATGCAAAGTGTTAAGCATATCCAGGTAATTGTTATTGATTGCTCAATGAAAAACAAGGAATCAGTGATTTTGTTATGCATCAAACCACACCACACATTCACTTTAGGAGAATCTCTATAGAAAATCTATAGACAGAGAAAAAATATAAATTTTTTCTCTGGTAAAGTACGGACTTTCTGAGTCCCATATTTTCTCATCATGGCTGTTTAATTTCCATGAGGTGTGCAAAATAGCCTTGTCTGAAAAAACATGCACGCTGCAAGTATACATTATCGTAATCAATCCGTTGCAAAATTTCGGTCGCAAAGGCAGTACGACGAGGCTATCATCTGCCCCTGTAGATGTTGCAATATCAGAACCTTATACGCGTGCAACTTTAGTTTCTTGTGTAAAATTTTGTGCACTGTTGACTCGAGTTGTGCACCAGTAGTTCACGAGATGCACGACAACTAGATTTGAAAGGGCTATGTGGAAATGCTTGCTGCAAAATCTCAACTTCCTTTTCACTAACGGATGGCCCCCCTGTTGGTGGAAGGTCGACTACACTTCTACTTTTCTTAAACTTTGTATACCACGCAACGATACTCTTGCTATCAGGTGCTGATCGTCCGTATTCCGTTCTAAACTTTTGCTGCACAGCATCGGTGATCTCGACTCGTGATACCATAACACCCATTGTGACTACCCACTTTCTCTTGGATTGACGCCATTTTATAAAAGATTGTTTACAGTGCCCTGTATTCTGCCCTTTACCTTCTACCTGCAGTGCCATCTACCTGCAACATTATTTTTATCAATAATTTGGAGATTAGTTGCTTTATGTAATTTTTCATTTAGTTCTTTTAGTTCAGTGACGTAAATCCAAGAACTTATTAAAAAGTTTATGATGAATTTCATTATCAAATGAGAAAGCTAATTGAAACGTAATTTCAATTAGCTTTCTAGCTAATATGTATGTATTTTATAGTCTTAACTTCCCAAATTTATTAAAAAAAAAATAAAAATTTAACCGTACTTTAAAACGTTTTGTCTTCCTATGAATAAATTAACTTCCCCCATTGGGGTACAAAAGTTTTTTTTCTTTAAACCTAGAAACTCTTTCAGGATTCTAGAAATTTCTTCTTCTATCTTTTTAGATTTCTGTAGAATTTTCTATGCCTCTGATTGTAAGTTTTATAAAGCGTATTATTATACTGCGAAATCATTAATTATTGTAGGTTTTCAGGGATTTTATTCTAAACCTCTGCAGATATTCATCATACTGCCCATAGTTATGAGTTTGAGGATTTGACTTTGAATTATTTTTTTACTTTCCCGGTAAATATAATAAGAAAAGCTATATTGAAGGGGAAAGTATGTCAAAAATGGGGATCGAATATTTTGTATATATTTATGTTTTAGGGCCCAACTAGTTCATCTAGACCAAAAAAATATATGTATGTAAAAAATATATGTACGTATGCGTGTCGCACTGCTTTTGGCCTTAAATCTCAAATCGATTTTCCTCAAATTTGGCTCAAATATTTACGTGTACTACATCATATAATATTTTTTTTTTAAGTTAGTTCCCGTGGCGGTTTTTAAATCGACTCTCACCGCTTAAAATTGAAACATTTGTTTTTTTGCTTCTAACTCCCTCGGTTTGAACATATTCCAAAAACTTTTGAAAGTTTATACTTCATTTATAGGCCTGTCAAGAAATCTAAATATAGACCTGGTCATTTTAATCACATTATTAATCATTATTAACTCCGTACTATAATTACTGAATTATTTTTTTCTCTTGTTTTGTATATATATGTATATATATATATATATATATATATATATGACAATATGTGTGTTTCAACAGGTTTTTTTTTGTAATGTACGATTTACGTATCCTCAAAGTTAAATATTTTTATTCAAATAATTTTTTTTTGAATCTTTTTTCTTACTAGGTTATTATTTCTTTAAAAAAAAAACAATTATTTTGAAGATTCGTTTTGTATTTGTTTGAACTGAAATAATAAGTTAAAAACTGTTATCTAACAGTGCGGACACCGCAATTTAAGTGGTCTTAGGCTATAAAATAAAAGAAGGCTTATTTCGTTTTAGAAGTATAGTGTAATGAAAAAAGTTTTGGGAAGCGTCCTTTATAAAAAAAAGGACCCATTCTAAGAGTGCCGCTAGTTACTGTTCGTTCGTACGTTCATCTCTCGCTCTTTCCCGTTTTACTCTTTATTTCTTCCTTTCTTTCTTTCTCGCTCTCAAAGTTATTTATTACCACTGTGTTGCACCCTTCTTCCATTTTATACACACGCACACGTGCGCACACACACATAGATAGTACACAGACCATCCACTATCCACTAGTGGTTGGCCAGTCGGTTATCCATCCGGTTCAGTGATATATCTTCCAATATACAAAACAATGTTAAACAAAAGGCTGAAGTGAAAATTCCAATGTACGGTACATTTTCATTCATACTAGGCGTTTGGACATTTAAAACAAAGTGGACGGATTTCACTCTTCTAGTTTCATTAACATAATGGATTATATATTATTATGTCTGCGTACTAAATTTGTTTGTATGCTTATATGTAAGCATAGTATATGTATTTCTTTTAACGCTGTTCTACATCGGTCGAATTTAGGGGTTGAGTTTTTTTTCCTAATGTCGTGTGATGTTCTCTAAGATGATTTACAGTGGGTATAACAATATATATAAACACAATACATAACTTCTACTTCTACTTCTTTTTCTTGTATGCATATCAATATTTATGAACACTAATGAAGAGAACAACATATCATATATGACCAAAACTCAATAAACAAATTCTCCTATTGAAGATGTTCATTTTAAATTTCACCACAAAAGCATCATCCCATTCTTATCTATACCTTATTTCTCGATAGCTGACAGCTAGATTAAAAATTCTCATTTTCTTTTTTTTTTAATATCCATAAACTTAAACATAAATCTACTATTCGTTTTTAAAATTTAACCTTTTTTTATCTTAACGATAATTAAAAAAAAAAAAACGCTTACAACAAAGTTGTTACACTTCCCTGACATTTTTTTTTTTTTGTTTTTTATTTTAACCTCCGGAACCACCGTTAAGATATATCTTCAGAGGATGAGGTGAATGAATTGTAGCATGTATGAAAAATTACATATCTGACCGGGATTCGAACCCCGGACCTCCGGATGAAAGGCCGAGACGCTACCACTCGCGCCACATAGGTTATTTATGCTTATATAATAGAAAAATAATGATAATACATGGGAAAGTTTTCAACAAAATTAAAAAAATTGATATCTCTAAACTATGATCGACTCCGCTACTCCCAGTATTATCCTTAAATTAGTATTTTTGTGGCACTTGCATTACTGCTATGTTTAAGAAGGCATATGAAAAAAATGTAATGAATGAAAAGGTAAATTTTTATTTAAAAAAAAAAACTTTTTATTTCAGCTTTAATCACTGTTAAGAATATTTAGACGTTAATATATTTCTGTGGTAGGTATTTGGAGAGCATCAAAATATTTGTTAATCTTGGATTGTTTATAGTTTGTTCTTGTAAGACAGTTGGATGATGTTGATTCAGTATGTTGTATTCAGTAACTATGGATTGCTTCTCTATTTGCTTATGTTTATCTTTTGTTTGAAAGTGCGTCCTGTTTAAACATAAAATCATACTTTAGACAACATAAGTGTCAATATTTTGCAACTATATTTTCCGTTACATTATTATTATCACAACAAATGAACTTTTTTTTTTTTTTTTTTTTAAGTCACTTTTGATTAATAATTAATTAATCTTTTTATTTTCTCGATCAAATTTAGTGAAAGATTATGTTTTTCGAGAGCGTATTTATCTTATTTCTTCGCCATATAAAGTGATATTTTCTATAAAATTTAGATTAATTAAATATTTACATTTGCTCCTGTATTTTTATATGAGTATAACTGGATTAGGACGACTTAATAATACTACAGCTATCATCTACAAGTATCTCACCTCCAGTTTAAGCATTTTATACAGCCGCTTGGTAGGAACCTATTCTTCAACGGATCCATAGGAAGAACTAACCCCATAAAATAAGGAATATAACGGTACTTCACACAACTGAAATCGCAGAATATCTCTAGATACCAAATGTAAACAACATTAGAATGTTTATTTGAGTATCTAGCAAAAAATAATTGAAAATCTATTAAAAATCTTGAAAAAAGAGATGAAGAAAACGAAATACAGAGGGAAAGAAATTAAATTAAAATTACAGAGGGAGATCATTAAAGAGGGATTTTTTTTTTGTCTTCAGTCATTTGACTGGTTTGATGCAGCTCTCCAAGATTCCCTATCCAGTGCCAGTCGTTT
>JAAAKQ030087003.1:0-14846 GCA_010016005.3 Zanna intricata
AAAATATATTAAAATACACACTGAGATATTGAAAATATTCAATTCAGCTTACTGTGAAACAGTTTGCAGTTTATTTGCTCTCATAAAACCCCTAGGCTACTTGTAATTATTTTTAAAACAAATCAGTAATTCCATGGAAGATTTTTTTAGGATTAGTGATTATCTAAAAAAAAAAACTTTTTTTTTTAACAAATCGTAAATTCGGGATAATCAACTTCAGCTATATATGAATATTACGCTAAGAAATAAGTCCACGTTATCCCTTGCATAGAAATAAAGTAATATCTAACGAATAGTTTTTTATTTAATCTATTCGTTTAAAAAAAAAAAAAACATATTAAAAATTAAATATGTGTTAAATTTTTATGTTGCTAATATAATCTAACATAACTAAAACGACTATTTAATACCTAATAGGATGGTTGAATTAATATTTTAATTACTCATCTTCCTTAATCAGGTTTTTTATAATTAATAACTGAAAGTAAAATAAAAACAAAAATATTCCTACCTATTTTCTAATATTGATAAGGAAGTTATAAAACAATATACAATTACGAAGGCTATTTATAAATTAATTTTTGATCGGGGGTTAAAATAAACAGGGTTTCAAAGCAACATACCAATAGGGATTATAAAGTAATGTGCATGACGAGGTAGGAAGATTCACAACAAAAGCTGGTTGAATTTAGGTGGGTACTATGTCGGAAGTAATTTTAAAATATTTGTAACGACTTTATTAGTAAATCCTTTTCAATTTAAAAATTAAAAAAAATAATTGTCATTAATTTTATTTTTAAAATGTGGTGTAATAAGATTTATGGATTGATATTTATCAATCAATAATTGAAAAAGTAAGAATCAATAAGTTATGAATTAACTGTTAAATCTGAAAATTTTAGAGAAAATTATTCCACCCAGATTACTTATGTATCTAAGTTTCTGGATACTTGCATATGTATCGCTTCATCAGCATAAATATTTAACCAAGAAATAAAGATATTAAGCTGTTAATAACGAGTAAAATACGGCTAAATGCAGTAATAAAGAGGATAATATAAATAAAAGTGATGAATGGAAGGCAATGTATCGTAATGCAATGTTACAGAAGGGAAGTTACTATAGCTTGAGGAGGCCGGTCGGGTGGTTTCAAGATTAGAGAAAATTCTATTTTCCAGTTTAAACTCCTCTCTTTATCCATCTAGATATCCCAAGGGATGCTACCCGCGACCACTATGCAGCTTTACTTCTCTTGTTTCCTTATTTTCCCTTTCTTTGCTCGAACCTACTTAAACATAAATTTACTGACTTCGTACTACTGACACTCAAGACTCTTAACCGCAAAGAAACAGCTTTTCTTCATTGTTTTATTGCTTACCATAACAAAGACTGTAATTTTAATTTCATTAAAATTGTCAATTAATATGCAAATTTTGTAAATCAAAAGGAATAATTTTTTTTTTTCAGTTCAAATTAGCGATACAAATCTTACAGTATTTTTATCTTCATTTTCTACTTTCACATATTACCTTGTCTGGTTTGTACTAAAGAGCACATTTTTAATTAATGCAATACGCAGTTCTCATTTAATTTCGTAAAAAATCATTAAGTGTTTTGAGAAACCTCAAAAAACAGTACTTGGAAGATTGAATGACTGCTGAGTAATAGTAACTTCTTTACAATAGTTAAAAAATATTCTTTCAACAACGTAAAATATCCATGTTGATGTAAAAAACGTTTGGTTATTACCGTTGTTATAAGATTAAAAATGTAAATAGAGAGGAATTAGTGAAATTAAAATAAAACACAACTGGAAATTTATCACATACTAAAGGTTCATAACTTATTTATGCGAGTATACACCTTGTATCTAGGATATAATAAGCTTATTACTGTATTTAATCATTTTGTCACAGTTTCGCAAATACAAAAGTAATGAAAATTACAATTCTATTATTTTCCTTTAATTTTTTTTTTTTTTTTTTTACAAAAAATGTCATTTCTGTTGAACCAAATCTCAATAGCAGAAAGCCCTACAAATTTTTACGAGCTTTTAAAAACTAAAAATCTAGTGTAAAGGCTGGTACCTTAGACGTGGAGAAATAGAACAAATAAATATATACTCGTACATTTATTTTTTATTTTCAGGTAATTAGAAAATATATGAAGATTGATAATATATCATGAATATAATAGTAGCATTTATTCAAAATAAAATTTGTAATAAAGTAAAACCTGTAATATATTGTTAATGAATGTATTTGTTTGCCGGCCTCCGTGGCGCGAGTGGTAGCGTCTCGGCCTTTCATGCAGAGGTCCTGGATTCGAATGCTGGATAGCGTATTTTCATACGCTTCATTTCAATATGACCACGCATTAGCTTCAAGCTTATGTGACGATATGATGAGGCAAAAAAAAAAAAAAAAATAACAAACAGAAGGAATTTATATCAAACAGTAACTTATTATGAATGTATATATAAATTCTTTAAAACAGGATTAAAATTTTAAAAAGGGTGATGGCAGGTAGTTAAAATTGATTACTAATGCCAAATCTATATTAAGAAGTAGGTTGTTTGGTTACAATAATCTGAATTCAATTTCCACCATATGTTGTATTTTCATTATACTTCCTTAAACCGCAATTTTCTGTTTAAAACATAAATTTGAAGTTAAAAAATATAATGCGTAATTTATTACAGATTTTAAAAAGTGATTAACCAAGTGAAGAACTTTATTTAACATTTAAAACAAATATTTATTTTACTTTTCCATCATAAATCGTTATTGATACTAATTAGAAAAAAAAAATACTACAGTAAAACGCAATATCTATGAACGCTACTATTTTAAAATATTTGTATTAAAACATACCTATATATAGTTTTCAATTTCAATGGCAAACTTACAATTAAACCTTTTCTCGCAGAACAGTAATATGTGAACTTTCTATATCGTTCCCTGATTAAAGCTGTTACCTAGAGCGCCGAATTAAATTTTTTTATGATTAATTGCTGATCAATTTTATGAATGGCGTCTTCTGCATATGAGAAAAAAAAAGAATAAAAGCATCTCGAAGTCTACTTATAACAAGAGAATTGTTCAGCTGTAGGGGAAAAATTGAAGTATATTAGCAAGGAACGTTCTAACGTTCTTTTTCTTATTTATTAAAAGGAAAATGAATTAAAGAATCCTGAAAAATTTTCTCCATTGTTAATTTCAAAAGTTTTTATCATATTCCTGGCATATGAGTTACATTTTATCATTTTAATTAAAATGTAAGTCAGTAGAATTTCTGTTGATGAATTCTCCACAGTTATCGGGTAAATCACTGCATAAATAAAAGCTTTAGCGTAGAATGAAAATCTTTAGGTTAAATATTTATCGGCTGATGAAAATGTACGCATATACGCAGTCATAGAAACGTACCAAAAGTGAAAACTTTAGAATCTCCGACAGGGAGTCATTTGTTTATCTTTCGTAAATTATGATTTCATTAAAATTTAAAGAACATTATAATGAGTGAAAATAAAACAAGCAAGGGTACAAAATGTATATCATTACTGATTTTCGGTAGAGTTAACAAAAGATACTGTAGGTGTTTGCATATGAAGTTAAGCGAAAATGGGATACATATAGAATAACGAAACTTAGAGTTGGGTGGTCTGTGGAGGGAATGCCGGATACGGGAGAGACTATTATGTTTGTAACTGCACTAAGCCAGTAATATAGGGAGACTGAAGTGTATAACGTTAATACATTCATAAACATTCTGTAAGCGAAACAAACTCTTTCCTGAATTAGCATATTTAAGGGATAGCAGAGGAAAGAGTAAGTGAGGCACGTGTTCGTAATAGCTTTCCCACTCTCGATGTATTTAAAAAGTAGTGAGTATTTAAAAAGTATATATCATCAAAATCATTTCATTTCATTAAAATTTATTTAAATTTAATCTAAAATAATTGTATTAGTGATGAAGTGCCATATTATTAACAATTACCTAACTTTACCTGTACGCTACGAACATCTAATTCCCTAAATAACGAATAAAAAAGAAAATAGTGAATGGTAACACATTTTCCTTGAATTATTATTTTGAAATCAACGTAAGTAAAATTTACGTAATTAATTAAGATCGTAATTACTTTTGTTATGGCCTCAAAAAAAGAAAAAAAAATGAAAGGATTTATAATATTTTATCTATTATAATTTTACTTTAATCTACAATGTAGGCTGTTATTTGCATATGTAAGGAGTTTATTGCCGGTTCTGTTTTGTTTTGTTTTTCTTTTTAATCTTTTCTTTTAATGTTTTCATTCCCCACTGGCAATTTTTAATATTTAAACGCAATTTCAGTCGGTCTTAGAAAACATATTTTCTAATTTTTAATAGATCGCTTAAAGGCATTAATTAAATATATTTTCAAATTATTTATATATACATATATATTAAAACCCATCGGGTTAGTCTAGTACAGTAGTTCTCAACCTTTGTATCTCTACTGCCACTAAAATGTAAAGGAAGAAATATTTATATTTCACTATTTAAATAACTTAAGTGATTATGGCATTTTCTAATTCATCCTCGTTGAGTAAGTGATACAGATTGTTAAAAATTTCGTTATATCGGTTATATTAATAGCTAATTTGGACTTTTCAGAGTATTTATTAAGTTTAAAAAATAATACATTTATTACTTCTATTTTACTTTGGCCCTATAGTTCAGTTAACATCATGTGTTTGGAGTGGATCGATCCATATACAATAACTAAATGAAATCTGAAACACCATTTAACGAAATTGATTAAACTAATCAGGTTTTTTTGAAATATCGTTTGATATAAAATATTGTGGTAGTTAAGAAAATACTTCCAAATAATCAAAATTTTTAACATTGATATATATTTAAGTTGACCAATTTGATTTGTTATTTAACACTACCAGTGAAATTACCGTAAAATTTACCACTAAGTACACATACATATGCATCCTAGGATACATATGTATACCGCATATATACACCAATGTAAAGCAGCTGGTGACTCTTCAAAAATTCATCGGCTGCATGCACCATCTTCTATTTAACAGCAGTAAAAATGTTTATTATTTTAACGGCTATTTTACGAGGGATGATACTGTTTTTTTTTTTTGTGGAGGTGAATTTCAACCTCTTTAGCTCTACGACCCCCTTCGAAAAAAAAAATATGTAGTTTATTTAGTGATCCCCCAACCATAATCCAATGAAACCTTTTAAGTCCCAAATTAAACTATTTAGTTGTGGTGATAGTGTCGGGTATGAACATGCATGTAAAATGTACAAACATGAGCAACTTACAGGTTTAAATTCATGTCAACGTGCTTCTTATAATTTGGTCTGTTAGTATAATATTTGCTATGAGAGCATCGTGTTGGAGCATACAAAGGATGAACATATCGTGCTCTCAGCAGTGTAAAAAATGCGTAAGAGATTGCAGAACATCATCAGTTTAGTTTTCAACGCGAAGTGAGCGTCTGATATCTTTATTTAACTTTTTTAAAAGCTATTTTCATTGAAAATATTTACAATTGAGGTTTCGGTTTGTGAATAAAAGTAGCTAAGATATCCAAATCCCATACAATTGCAGAAACTTCCTCATATTGTCTGCTGCAATTTATATGGTCAGTGTTTTAATAGTCGTGGAAGAAGCATAAGAAATTGAGAAAAATTCCCCTTTATAACGACACATTATCAATGCGAATCGATGACACGACTGCCGATGTTCACGATCAGATGGTTCAGCAACTGAATTCACGTGAATTCTTTAGTATTCAATTTGATGCATCAACAGATGTGACAAAAACTTCTCAGTTCTTAGATTTTGTGATATGAATGCGATAGGGACAGATCAAAAAAAGAAAATACGTTATTTTGCAAATAAATATTGGTCATGAAACAGGTCAATGACTTTTCATGTTTTTTTTTTGAACCTACTGAAAACTACATAGATTGGACAAAATGTATGGCAGAATCTAGTTATGATGCAAAGGCGACAACAGGAAAGAACAGTGGATTTCTGAAAAAAGAAAAAAATTAAAATATCGTCTTATACTAATGAAGGAATGGACTCACTGCTTCCTTCAAAGACATTCTCTTGCCACTAAAACTATGCCGGAAAACTCAAACCGATTTTTTAAAATCTGTATAAATGGTTAATTTCATTAAAAGTCGACCATTACAGAATAGGGTGTTTGCTAAACTATATGATGAAATGCTTGAAAAAAAATCTCTTCTTTTCTGTATAGAACTCTATAGAACTGATGAATATCTTGGAGGAAAGTGTTAACCCTCATATTGGAATTTCTATATGAATTAATAATATTTTTCCAGAAAAAACAAAGACCATTCTTAATGTTTATGAGAAATAATGAGTATATGTTGCTGTTGGCTTACTTAGTTGATTTATTTTTGCATTTAAGCGACTTGATGTGATTTTATGAGGACGTTATATAATAATTTTTTCAATGAAGATAAAGTTCATGCTTTCATTAAGAAGCTTGAAATCAGGATTTTTCGCCTTAAAAGCAAAAATATTGCAGTATGTAGTTATGGTGCAAAGGCGACAACAGTGGATTTCTGAAAAAATCCACTGTTCCTATGTTTCCACTCACTTCCGATTTTATTGAGGAAAATTTGAATGAAGAAAACACTATTATTCGCCACAGTTTAAATAGCATGAAGTTGCATTTGCGGGAGCAAAAATGTTGGCTGAGTATTGCTGGCCCGGAAGATAGAAATGATTTCTGGGGGAAATGGGTAATGAATCCATTTAGTCAAAACGTTACCGCAGTTCCCAAGTTATCAGTTGAAATTCACCAGCAGCTTATCGAAATATTTGCTGATATAACGTAACAATCACAATCCACACATAAATAATTAGCTACGTTTTGGCTTGCTTGTCGAAGTAAATATGGAAATTTAGTAACAGAAGCGTTGAAAATAATAATATCTTTTGCTACCAAGTCTTGCCTCTGTGAAAAGGGTTTTTTGTTTACTTTTGCGCTAAAAAATAAATATAGTAATCGTCTTTAATAACTTGAAAACAATTTGATTTTGTGTGTTTCTAATGTAGATCCACGCACAGAGGAAATTTTAAATTAAAAACACTCGCAACCATCTCATTGATTTATTTTTTGACATGAGTACTAATAAATAGTATAATTAAAATCTACATAAAGTATGATTTTTTTTTCATATAAAATATTTAATTATTGTTTGTTTAAATTTATGGGATTAATTTCGCTATCCCCTTTCATGTCACCGCTACTCCTAAATTACGGAACGCTGATATAGAAGTTAAACTTAGCCCACCGGGCTGGTCTAGTGGTTAACGACATCGCAAATCAGCTGAATTCGAAGTCGAGAGTTCTGAGGCTCAAATCTTAGTAAAGGTAGTTACTTTTATACGGATACCGGTATTCTTTGGTGGCTGGGTTTCAATAAACCACACTTCTCAGAAGTGGATGACCTGAAATTGTACAAGACTACACCCTCATTCTCATTCATTTATATCATCCTTTGAAATAATACCTTACCGTAGTTCCGGAGGCTAAACAGAAAAGAGAGAGAGAGACAGTAGTTAAACTTTTCATCGTAAAATCAGCTGATTTCTGAAGACGGGAGTTCTAAGATCCGTGTCAAGAATTGCCTTTATATGGATTTGAATGCTATACTACGGATAGCAATGTTGTTTGATGGTTGGGTTTAAACTTACCACTCTTTGCAGGAGTGTTCGGTCTGAGTGTGCTCCAGACTACTTGTTTAACGGTGTTACCAACTGCATATGCGGCTACGTGAGGCCTGGCAAGCCGGTAGCAGGAATTGCATTTGCCTATACGCACGCAGATCCGGCAGTAGCTGGAAAACTGACATGAGAAAACAAACATGTATACTCGTATATATCAGACTAGCATTTTCGTCACGGCTTCGCTCGTGAAATACATTATCAGAATGTAAACATGACTATAAAATATAATTACTCAGTCCATGCTTATTTTATTTGTTTAATTACAAAATATAAGTATAAAAAAATATGATGTATCTTAAAAATAAATTAACGCAAATAAAAATGTACACGAGTTGAAAAAAGAAAGATACTCGGTCAGGACTTGTGTCGCTCACCTTTTCCGTCCAATCATGGGGCTCTGGCCCCTGGGCCCTCATGTGTCAGTATATTTATGCTTGTGAGAATAATAATGAGAAATTAAAATTAAAGTTTGTTCAGATTATAAAAAACTATCAGTGCATGGTAGGTTCTTCAGAGCAGCAGTTTGGTCAATAGGACCTAAAACTTTGAGTGATCTGAATAATACATTTTTCAAAATAACCGGTCTCTATCTTATAAATACGAATTATAGCTGGTTACCCATGTTTCGCACATTAGCGTTAACCGTCAAACCACTAAGTGGTGACCGTTCATTTCTCATTTTTTTAATAATTTTTTTTTGTTTTTTAATCAAGTAAGCGGAGGCAGGTGCAGGCAGTCGCGTAGCATATACAGTAACAGTGGCAGTGGCAGTGTTGGTTGAGCCTCCGCGCTTTACATCATGCAGTTCTTAAAAAGTAGAAAATCAAAAAACCGGAAATATTTCTTACATTTGAATTGTATTGGCAAGCCCAAATTAAGTAAACATCTCGTTCTGTATAGACGAAATGTGAAAAATTTGTAACTATTATTAAAAATGTTTTTACCTTTCTTCAGCCGTTTCATGAACTAATTTAAAAAAATTTAAAAATTTTTCTTAAGATAATCACTTGAAGATTGCACACCAATAATCTAGTTGATAACTCCATTGTTACCGAGAACCGAGAAATTAAAAAAAAGAAGTAATATTTATTGTTACTTACGTGTTACAAATTTTAACCCTTCAATCCTGGAATTTCAAAAAAATCTTTCTTAGTGTGGAGTTCACCGTAAGAACGACGTAGACAAATTTTCATTAATTCATCTTCAGTAGTTTTTGCTGGGCGTTGATTATGAGTAAGTCAAGACATGTTTATAGGTACATACCACTCCAGTTTTTATGAGCCTGAGTTTAGAATGGTTTGGATTTTTCAGTAAAGTAACATGTCAGTTGAAGTTATCATAAAAGTTTTAATTAATAGAATAATTGTTTTATTATAATGTTCAGTAACTACATTATATATGTTAAAAGAGAAAAAATGGTCATGTTATTTTTTTTCTGAGAATGAATTCTTTTATACCGTTATTGAATCTTATTGAATAAGAAAAATAATTTTTTTTTTCTATTTTATAATAACATAGGATTTGCATTGATGTAAACTTGTTTAATAGATTTTTCAGCTAACTTGTAAAAAATATTGTTATCCATCTCAAATATTAAAGGATTATATAGTTGGTGGCGTAATAGAATAAGTATAGCTTCTCTTTGTTATTAAGAAAATAAGATTAGGTTTAAATTATGTCCAGCAACCATAGACCTACGATTATTAACACTAAATATTAAACTTTCATTTTAATA
The DNA here is from genome assembly GCA_010016005.3 of Zanna intricata. Lineage (NCBI taxonomy): Eukaryota > Metazoa > Arthropoda > Insecta > Hemiptera > Fulgoridae > Zanna > Zanna intricata. Next base: position 9,518 of record JAAAKQ030087003.1, read on the forward strand.
ATCATAGTTACTGCTAATCCAAAGCAGGTAAAACTTGCTGAAAAATGATTGTGAATTAGACTTCAAGACGATCCATTTAGTAATAAAAATTTACAAAACCTTTTATATTTACTAGTGTAATTATAGATCTACAGAACAAATACAGTATTATTTCCCGCAGAAAGACTATATTATATATAAAAACTATATCACATCACAAGGATATCACGTTCTTATAAGCCTAAGCATTTTTATTAAAAATTAAATATAAATAATAAATTTACTGCAACAGACAATTACTGTACCTGTTTTCCATACCTTCTTTTAATTTTATAAATAATACCCAAAAATAAGGTTGTACATATTTATTTAACATAGATAAAAATTCTAATGACAAATAATTAAAATACCAGATAAAAGTCTTTCAGTTGTTTTGTATACTGATAGTTTTCAACTATTTTGCCGAGTTCAGCTGTTCTTACAAAGCAATTTGATAAAGTTACCCTGTAATTTGCAAAAGTAGCAGTTAATGATCTTTAAATTGGCTATAAGTATAAAAAAAAGTGTACTACGAGTAATTTCTTATTTTTTATATTTTCATTAATGCTGTAATTTACTAATGAAATTAATAATTATTACTGTACGTATTTCCGTTAAAAGACAACAGTGATTGTTGCTTTATGAAGCATGAATATACATTGTTACTTTCTATATACTCGTATTGAATTTGCGCTTTTCAGAACAAGGTAAAGGGATGTTTTAGATGAGCTTCACGCACATGTGTTCTTAATAGGTTTGCATTCACAACTGCCTACTTGGACAGTATTCATAACACAGGCCGCCTATGGGACCTAAATTGTACCTCAGATGTGCGGCTTAGGGCATTCTGCCCTATGATAAAATACTAATACTATAAAAGTAACTCGTTACCAAAACTGACCTCTAAAATTATAAGATTCATAATATTTAGCGTTCTCATACTCATTTTGTTAGGGGAATACACTAAGAGGTGATCTATTTAAATTTTAAGATGAACGTTTTATAACATATCTTCAGTGAAAAAAGTAATAAGTATTTGTATTATAACACTGAAAATTTTTTAATTTTTTTAACTACTTAAATTTAACATTAATTCGTATAAAGCATAATAAAATAAAATATTGTGAATTGACACCAACAAAATTATAATTCTACTAGCGTGCACATTATCAAAAACATTTCCAAAAGTGTTATGCATTTTTTCTTGTATTTTATTTAAAAACTTTTTTATTGCAGTGTTAAAATATTACAGGAGATTTTGTAAAAAAGCCACAATTTTTATCTACAAAAAGAAGAAGGAAATATCACTATGAATAATAGAATACGAATCATATAGAATATGATTGGTAATGGAAATTTCATGCAATGGAAAATTTAGAGTTACATAAAGTTTTTAATATTTAGTTTAAATTTTTAGAAATTGTATTGTTATTGATTTTTTCTTTTAGAGTATTTCATAATGTATTTTTCAGGTATAAAATTGAAACAACTATAACTGGATCTGAATTCATTAAACTCTCTGAGATTTGTAGATTATCTGAGAACTGGATCTGAGATTACTCGATTGGGATCTGACATCATCATCAGTTTACTGCAGCAGATGAATAAATTAATTGCGGATCTTTATTTTTAAAACATTCCTCATAGAGAATAGATTAAAGAAGCAGTCCTATCTTATTCACTTTAAAAAAGGCCAAAGCGCCATAAGTAGTCTGGTTTTTTTAACATGTTTAACCATTTCCCAATATTTTCTTGTATTTGGACTAGATATTGAGTTTTTCCTACCTTTTCCTGTAAAACTATTTAAAAATATATTTAAGCTTTACACTTTTAGAAATTTAAAGGATTGCAATTAAAAAAGCTCCTATAAGCATTTACAGTTGATAGATTTTGTATTTGGTTTGATCCTAATAGAACTCTTTTCTATATTGTATGTTTTTATTGTTGACGGCTATGGGCTGCTGTTCCTAGATGTACGATTCTTCAACTTCTGTTCAATAATTCGTTCTATTAAACTTGCTACGGCTGGCGTCAGTTCGGTTACAACGTCTTTTGGTTTGAAGGAGGCTGCAAGAGCATAATCATTCTGTGCATAGAATTTGCCCTTTGCATTCTAATATACACGCAATCTTTTTTTTTTTATCGTTGGAAGTAGGAGGTTTGCCTCAACTAAACGCTAAGCAGTCCGTGCATACTGGATGTATGGGGTTCACTGCCTGCGCGGTGGGACCCAGTTAAACATCTCTCCCTCTCACAACGTTGTGGTGTATCACAATTTTCGTAATTTCCATAAGAGTACACTCGTAAAACAGTTCTTACATTTGCTCAACCCCTGTGTTGAGCCTATCATGCATTGCATCACATCCTCAGATGAGACATTACCATCGAAATGTCTGTCTGATTCCCAACTCGGGCATCTTAAAAAGGTGCTCTACATCGTCTCTGTCATCACAGTATTGGCATGTTGGTAATTTCTTTTTGCCTCTGGTATGAAAGTAGACATTGAACGGAACATGGCCCGTAAGCCCCTGAACCGATCAAAAGTACATCTCCCCATGCCCTCTGTTAAGTCAATATTTAAAGCATGGTATTAATATTTGGGTTCGCTTACCAGAATCAGTACCGCACCACTTCTCTTGCCAACGTACTATTAGGTCATCCCTGGTCCCGCAGCACACTACCCCTATATTTCTCAGAGCGCTCTTTTACCAGCAAGTCTAACGGTGGCAACCACTAGAACCGCTTCCAGCGAAATTGATCGATAGGCTTGTGCTACCGTGATAGCTAGACTGCAATATAATTAACTCGGCGATTCCTCTGTTCCATCAGTGCATCCTGCCACGTCGAGACCACGAACGTAATAATTGAAGCGACCGCGGACGCAATAATCTTCTTCTTGGAGGCTCTCAGTCATCTAGTAATCATCGTTTGTTTTTACACTGCCGCTGTTACCTTCTCGGCCTTCTTATACGTTCCCGGGACGTGTGAAATGAACTCCCTCGATCGGTCAAGCCAAACTCCAAGGTATTTGGCCCTCCTCCAAGAGGGTCACCTCCTTGCTCACCCCATTAACCGTAAAGTCGGGTAGTTTTCTTCGTCCCGACGTCAGCAATACTTGGATCTTCTTCGGCGAGATATACATACCTCGCCTCCTCAATCAATGCGCCAACCAAATTTCTAGCTGCACCTTTCGGACATCCTTCGCCATCACCACCAGATCGTTCGCACATGTCAAGAACTCCATCCCCTCCGGGATGCTAATACAAAGGAGGCCGTCAGATACTGTATTCCTTAAGCTATATTTGACCCCTGGGGCACCCCTCGTTCCATCCACACGACGATTTCCTCGACCTCCTCCTTGGTAATCCTAAACTCCCTACCTGCCAGGTTCTCCTGTATAAATCTCACTAGGTAGGGAGTCACGCTATTTCTTGCTTCAAAATAACTACTATACTAGGACTCGGTCTAAAGTAATCTGTGTGTGTGAAACCGTTCCGGGTTGACTCCTGGTAGAAAGGGGGGTGGTTTAGTCTATAGTCTGCTGATGGTAGTTGGATAAGATGACCGGTGGGAACCCAACATTCTATGCGTAAATGCATTTCCACATCTTTCCTCAACTCCCCCCCCCAAAAAAAATTATTATTATACCCAATGAAGGCATTCTTCATCCCTAGGAATGAATGACAGGAATAGCCAAGTCATGATTGGGTCACAGATTGTTTAAAAAACTGACTGTTATGCATGTTTTACTGCTCTGACTTTCTGGATTGCAGTATGAAGATTTTCTAGAACTTTAGTTTATTTAGGCAGCCTTTAAAGTTTCTGGTGATGATTTCTGTTGTGAATACAACTATTGCTACTGTAGTGACATAATTTTGTTTCCAGATTTCCTTTATTTCTTACAGTAAGTTTATAAATTTTGAATTTTTCTCATGTTTCTTTTGCTATAGTATGTGTGGATTTTTCTTTGAAATAGGTGTTTTTGTTTTTTTTATTTATAATTATAATGTCCTGTTGATTGCCAGCATCTCTTTTCTTGATAAGTAGTGTCCTTTTCCATTACAGTTTTGTCGCGATTTTATCTCTAGCATTGATTAAGTCGTGTAGATGTAGTACAGAGTTTCTGTTGTAACTAAGCTATAGTTTGTTGTGATTTGCTGGAGAATAATTTTTGCAGCTATATAATTCCTTTCTATGTATTGTGCGCCTGCCAGTTTTTTTTATCCTCCAGAAATGTGGATTAATGTTTGAATGCCTATGTGTCATTTTCTTCATTTGTCTAGATTAGTCTGTATTATTTGACTATCTCTGTAGCTTTTCTGCATGGGTGATTGGTCCAGTTCTATGTATATTTTCACTGTGTGTATAAGAACAATTAAATGGAGTGAGTCTTTTATCTGCTTGGGGTATTTCTTGATAAAATGTTATGCATTTATTAAAAAAAATATTTCTTGAGTCCATGTGTTTAGTTGTGCAGAGTATTAAGATCAATTGACCTTTCTTCAGCCATCTTTCCTGTGTAAAGATATTCTTTCAATGCAAACCTTTGGATGAAGGAATTTGTTTCTGGTCAACTCAGTTCAATTCAATCTCATGAAATCTCTTCTAGTACATTCCATTTGACGATTCAAAACGAATATGTTACTAGTGGTAAAGTGCAGATGTTAATTGCTTTGAATAAATTTCTTGGATGTCACTTTCATTTCAATATAATGAAAAAGTCAGTGTTTATATTTTTCTTTTATTTGACTTTTGATCCAGCTGCGATCAATTTTGGAGTATACCTTGGTATTTGTATATCTCTTGTACCTGTAGGCACTCTATGGGTTCCTCATGAAGCATCTTCCTGTTGATTTCTTCTTTCCATCAGGCTCTTTTGATTTGCAGCATTTACATTTACTAATACTGAATTCCATTTTAATATTTGTTGTTTATTTCTTTAATTATGGGCAGACCTCTTATTTGTGTTGTTTTGGCTGCATATATTTCTATATCATCCAAGAATAGAAAGTGACTAATTTGACACTGTTATGCTCTCCACTCTTAAATGTGTAGCTGAGTATTATTTATTACAATCATAAAGCACTTAATGAATCACCCTGGAACATCCCTCTTTTTATATAAGGTTTTCTGGTCTGTTGTTGCTGTTGATAGACAGAAAGTGAAGTGCCTGTTCTTCATGACTACTGAAAGGAAATGTTACAGGTGTGGGTGGATCTTATATTTTTCTAGAACTCTGTGAAGCCAGCTCTTAAAAAATGATTCTAAAATTTCTACCCTTCCCCCAAACCCAAAAATGTACCCTCACAAT
>JAAAKQ030087058.1:3012-14844 GCA_010016005.3 Zanna intricata
AGTACAATGAAGTCATGTGATGTCCACATCAGATTTTTTACCATGTGAAATCATAAGGTGAAAATCAATACAATTTTCAAAAATATAATTAATTTTTATAAAACCGAATAAATTTATTTCGTACCTTTATAATTATTGTTACATACCTAACTAAAATTTCATTTAAATTCCTGTTTTCTATTGTCGGGAAATACACAGTTATTATTAGAAATAGTATGGTTAATTTTACGAATAACGTTAAATCTTCTAGAAAGCAATCTATTTAATTGCTTATTATTTTATTCAGCACACTATTGTTTACAAAATACTTCATTATTTTCTTTATAATTACAAAGAATCATTTACTTAAGTAATGAAAATTTACTTAAATAAAAATAATTTATTAATTAGTAATAATTTATAACTCTGAAATACACATGCAAATTTTTTTATTATTATTTAAAACATCTCAATTTAAAAAACTTTTAAATTGTTATAAAAAAAAATATACATAAATAATTTTCTTTTTGTCTTAAAATAAAATTTAAAACTGAATTACAATATTAAAGAGATCATAGGTAATATGATCACATACAGAAAGGCTTCAATCAAAGATTTTCAAAAATTACATACTAATATTCTATAATTAATAAATTATTTACTTATATTCACAGGACATTTACTGTAAGTACACACATAAAGTCAGAAAACAGTACCATATTTCTGGCTCAAGACAAAACAAAAACAATCAAACGATTAATAAATAAAAGAAATGATAATACACTGGGGAAAAAAAAGATGAAAATAAAATTAAAATAACAAAAGAATAATAACTAAAATTGAATGTAGTGAAATAATGGATTGATGGGTAGCGCTCAGTTTATGCAGCAGAAACTCAAATCACATAAAGTCACCAAGGTCCAATACACAAAACGTTTTAGTCTTCTAATGTCTTCATGATTATCTAAAAGATTAATAGCTTAATAATTCTCATGGTTGTTTAGCCACAGTTTATATTTTTAACCAAATTGCTGTACTTCTTCTCAAATATACAGTAAATCCAGATATTCTTGTTATTCACTGTTTCTTATGAACCAAGACAGATTCTGTTATCCTCCAGAGTAGTTTATTTTGAAATTGTATTATTATCTTGATGTTGCTGCTCTACCCCAAAGCTGGATCTCATATTCAGTGTCAGAATATGGTCTAGAACAACACACGCTTCTTTGATAATGAAAGTTGTAATTTCCTCAGTATATTTCCTTCAACTTAAGGAATTTAAGGAACCTGTTTTCTCTTTTCCTTTACACAGACCTTCCACATCAGATGATGATCAAGATGAAGAACAAGATACCAAGGTACTTAATACATAACAGAAATTATTAGGATAAAAAAAAAACGAACACAGAAAAAGACAATGTTAATTAATAAACGCAATTCAAATTACACAATTTCTTCAGATATACCAAAAGAAAAACTAAAATTCTTTTGAAACCTCTCTATAATCTACACACAAACTTAATGCTCCCATGGGTACTTTCGTAACTAAATTGATTAATATTGAAAATGACTTAGAAAGAGATAGAGGTTTGTAGTTTTCACATTACAATAATATATATTGTGATTTTTAAAAATGTTTATATTTTTAAAAACATGGTACAAGGTTACCAAAATTCAAACACTGAAGATATTATTTCAGATTTTTAAGTTTTTTAATTAGTTTTCATTTTTTACAAATTAATAAAGGCTAATTGAAAGAAAATAGTATTAATTAAAAGAAAATTATATACAATATATAAGAAAAATTATACATTTAAATCTAAACACTCTTTAACAGTTTTTAAAACAAAATTGTTTTTAAAACTAACAGAAAAACAACGTAATTGGCATAATTTTAAACAACTATCTTGAACAATAGATTGTTTAACAAGTCAAATTTAATCTAATTTAAATTTATTGTTAATAGAGATAAAAAAAAAAAAAAAAAAAAAAAAAATTAAAAATTATTTTTATTTACGTACAATAGTGTCAACAAAATTTGATGAAACTCTCACTAAATAGTTATTTATCCATTAAAATATATCTGATGAAAATATAATTAATCAAAGTATTTTAATTTTTTGATTTTTTATAATATTTAATTCCAGTATAACCTGCACTTAATGACGCTAATGGATAGTTAATTATATTAATCATAATAATAATAGACGTTAATTGAAATTATTTGATTAATTAGTTAATTAGTAAGCTACATTAAGATAAGAACAGGAGAAAGAATTGATGGGGCCTGAATAATATGGTTAACAGTTCAGTAGTACTACTAGTATGTTATCAATTAATTAAATTAGAGTTGCTAATTAATAATAATGTAAATGATATCTGAACATTAAAAATGAATAATCATCTTTTATTTTGAAAATAAATTTTTTATTCCAGTATAAATAATTACAGTTGTCCGGACAATACTGTAGCTCTTACTATAGAATGGTAGATAATAAATTATAAAAACACAAAGAGTTAATAAGTAATAGAGGTCAAATAATAAAAAACATATTTCAAAGAATAATTATGATGTAGAAAAAGAGTTTAATAAAATAAAATATTTTAATTAATGTAAAATAAAATTTAGTGACTACAAAAAAAAAAATAGTTTGTCTTTATATTATTTAAATAATTAACATACTCCCTCAGAAAATGAAACGCGAACTAGAACATTTTTATACTGCAGTCATCAAATGTGTACTGCAATCATGAAATGTATATGCTCTTAGAAACACACTTTTAAGGTTTTAAATGAGTTTTACAGTAAAACGGTTTTGTTATGAAAGTCACAAGTTAAAATTACAACAAAAAAAAAGGTCCAAAAAAACTACGTTATTATCAATAACATTTCTTTCAGCTGTTTTAGAGATTAATTCTAATACAGTGACATACACAAAGAAAAATTCTCTTCAAACATTTTTAGTTTTAATACACAGTAGGCAAATTGGAATTTCCCAATACAAATAGTTATATTTATTGTGAAATAGAAATATTTCCAGTTGTACTTTAAAAAAAAAAATTATAGTAAATGACAAAAATTTAATATCACTTAAATAGAAGGTTAAAAAATGTGAAACAATAAATATCAGATTTACTGAACACGTTACTAGAAAGTTGAAGGATTTCTATTCAAAAAAAAACTTATAAACTTTTACAACAAAAGTGAAAGAAACGATTGTACTATCTCTGATTCAACTTTTTCCTCTGTCTGTAACTTTTACGCAGAAAAATAAAAATATCTGTATTTTCCAAGCAGATGTGGTTTTCTAAATAAATCCTTAATCAAAACTTACAAGCACTAGGAAAGGAGTATAATTATAACAGAAAAGTATCTAATTATTTTACACATAATATTTAATAAACAAGCTTGCATAACGTCTGCACATGCAAACTATCTGTAACACAGTATATGAAAAAAAAATATATAAGGATGAGGGAAAATTTTAGGGTTTAAAAGTCAGGAGCTTTCTCTGTAGCCTTAATTTCAGCAAAGGTATACTGTCTTCAGCTGACTGTGATTACCTGTACCCTTCACAAAGTTCCATAATTTTAAATGCAGTTTTATAAATATTTATATCATCTTGGTAGGGAACCATTTGTGCTCCTGATGCTTCATAATATTGCTATGGGCAGTTGGGCATTGGAATAAGATTTATTTAGTGTTCTTCACTTATTAGCACTTCCAAAAACCAATCAAATTACAGCATGCCCACTCAAGGAATTTTGACATCATCTCGACCCCTTTATATATAGGTCAAATTACAGATTAACAAATTTTTGTCAACTGCATACTTGGACCAGTGATAACTATGAGTTACATGTATTCTCAGTTCTACTTTCATCTGGCTGCTGCTTGAGATAACACTCAATGACAGAAACATAAACTAGACTGGCATCGCTTGTCAATCAGCATAAGATCTTGTATGGCTTTAAAGGCCATACAAGTTCCATAAAGACTTATTATGCCTGTATTGGCAAAAGCTGACGATCATCATGAAAGTTATTTGAAAGCAATACAACCTGGGGAGACTTTGCCCTGCTTTGAAAGTTATTTTTTGCTTACTCTGATTATATGGACTAAAACTATCACCACGAGTTCAAACTTTAATCGACTGATGCAGTGAACTCGTTGCATTTTAGCACTAACATCCACCACTAAAACAACCCACACTGGTCACTTATATAGCTGAGTAAATATACTCTGTAAAATTAATCCTAACTGGAGTCCCCTGTTTAGCCCACCGGGTTAGTCTAGTAATTAATGCGACATTGCAAATCAGCTGATTTTGAAGCTGAGAGTTTTAAGGTTCAAATCAAGTAAAAGTTTTACTTTTATATGGATTTGAACACTAGATCATGGATACTGGTGTTCTTTGGTGGTTGGGTTTCAATTAACCACACTTCTCAGGAGTGGTCGAACCTGAGATTGCACAAGACTACACTTCATTCACATTCGTAAATATCATCCTCATTCATCTTCTGAAGTAATATCTTACAGTAGTTCTGGAGGCTAAACAGAAAAACAAGAGTTCCTATCAGTTCAGATGTTAAATGCATTGTGAGAGAGCAAATAAGGATTTCTGAATGAAGATTTCATCTAATTCTGATTTTTTCTGTTTGGGGGGGGGCAGCAAAATGAATTAATTGGCATAGGCAAGTGTAATATGTATGGGCATATGTAATGTTTTTTTAGTGTCACTTGAAAGACTGATATAAAATTTTACAATCTTGTTCCAAAGATATTACTTAAAAAATCCTCTAAAAATACATACAGGCACATGTATATATATACATAGAAATATATATATTTCTATATAAATAGTGTATATATAGAGTATATATATAGAGTATATTTCTATATATATTATATATATATATATATATATACACATAGCTCTTCTTAGAGCTAACGATAACAGCTCTTTTCAGGGCTTTCATGAGGTTAACATCAACATTGACACAATTGGCCCTTTTTCAGGGCCACCAAAAGATTTTGTGGTTCCACTGTTGTTGAAGCCGTTCAGCGACAATACATACATATATATATATATATAAATATATACATACTTTTTTAAAATCAATTCTTTCAAGAATCATACTCCTTTGTACTTTATGCATACATATTTATTTTCTTACTTTATTCGTACATGTATACATACATACATATACACATATGTTACATATATTCATACATACAGAGTGTATCAAAACTGCACGGCAATCTCTCGGAAACGGATTCTAAAACTAAAAATAAGAAAAAAGTTTCCAATAAACATATGCCTGAAAACGTTTTGTTAGCGAGTTACGGCTAGCGAAAGATTTCGCCCGGTTTTCATATATATATACATATACATATATTACTTTCTTACTTTATTCATACATATTTATTTTCAAAGATGTTGTGGTTCCACTGTTGTTGAAGCTGTTTGGCGACAATACATATATATACACTTCTTTAAAATCATACTCCTTTGTACTTTATGCATACATATTTATTTTCTTAGATCAACCAAGTACAAAATAAAAGTAGATTGACTTATCTTATTCCACCATATATTCAGGGTGCTTTCATGATTTACTCGTATCATCAGCTCCATTACACATTCATATATTCATCTCAAATTACATTACAAACTTACGCAACATAATAACATATCATTCATTTCTTTATTTTATTTAAAATTTAAAACCCTAATCTTTTTATTTTAAGAATTTAAACCTTTTTTCAGTTAAATTATGATTAAATTTATAATAAATACAAACTGAGTATGGTGTAAAGTAAGTTCAGTTAAATAGACAGAATGCATATTTACTTAAAATTACTTTTTATTTTTACTTGATTTTGGTTTGAATTTTGAATTTTTGATTTCTGATTTTTAATTTTAATTTGATTTTATGTTTTATTTTTTTATATTTTTACATTTATAAATTTTTTTTTTCTATTTGATTTTAATTTAATTTTTAATGTTATTATTAAATTTTTATACTTTTAAATGTTGTTTTTATTTTAATTTTAATTTAACTGAAAAAAATTTTAATTCTTAAAATAAAAAGATTAAAGATTTTAAATAATATATGTGATATGTTATTATATTTGTAACTTTGTAATGTAATTTGAGATAAATATATGAATGTGTAATGGAGCTGATGATACAAATAAATTGAGTAAGTGCTCCTGCATATATGGTGGAATAAGACAAGTCATCCTACTTTATTCATTTATTCTGTACTTAGGTTGAACTAATAAAATAATATATAAATGTGTGTGTGTGTGCGCGCGCGTGCGTGCGTGCGTGTGTGTGTTCATTAGCTGATAAACGCCTCTCAGATTGAAATTTTTACAGAGACTAAAAGAAAAGTAGGAGTTTTACTTTGTATACTATGGATGAAGTAACTGTATATCCCCACCATATTTTTTTATACAAATCATGGGTGTTAAGTCAAAACTCACAGAATATCATTACAGAGGAAGGCATCAAAGGTAAAATATGAGTTCGGTAGTGAGAAAATATATTTTAACAGAATTCTCAAACCTAGACAATTCCATTCATAGGAATACTTCAAAGGACTTCAGGGCCTATTATCCATAATTTCTTAAGAGTTCTGCTAATATTTTCCTAAAATGGTAAAAGTACATTGCTGATCGATGATTTTGTCTTAACTATCTCAAATATTTGTTAAAGTAAACTGTTTTATCATCAAATATGAAAATGTCCACATAACAGACAGATGGGTTTTCAAAATACTACAAAGACCATATCCTGATTACGTTGTCTCTAAAATATCCCATGTTGGGAAAAATGGAGTTGACTAGAAAAAGACACACCTAATAAAAGAGCTGTAGAGTAAAGAATAAAAGTGAGGGTAGCAGATGAAATTATAGAAAAAATAGAATTGGAAGGTGAGTGAGGCAGGGATGCTGCATGTCATTAATGTTGTTTAGTATATATTTGGAAGAAATAATTAAATGCTTTCTGAAAGAGAAAAAATAAAGATAGGGGGAAGAAGAGTTGAATGTATACATTTTGATGATTGACGTGGTGGTACTGACAGAGAGCCCAAGAAAATATAAGTGAAATGTTTTAGGACTTATATGACGTTTGCCAAGTCAAGGTATGAGGATCAACAAGGAGAGGACAAAATGTATGGTATTAGATGTAAATCAGGAAAGGATTGAGATTAGAATAGGAAATAAAGTTTTAGAGCAGAAGAAGAAATTTTGATACTCTGGGGGCTTTACACTGATGATCTGATTTACACTGAAGAAATTAAACAAGAATACCAAGAAAATATTTGGAGTGTCATGCTCTATGATGCTGAAACATGGATGATGAAAAAGAAAGACAGAAAACAAATTGAGACTTTTGAGATGTGGGTGTAGCGCAAATGATAAATGTCAGATGACAAGATAATGTAAGAAATTAAGTATTAAGGAGAATCAGAGAGAAAACAGGAATATGTTAATTGTGATTGAATATAGAAAAAGGAACTGGCAAAGAACATTGTATGAAAAGATGAATGTGAAAGAAGGCTTGGTGAATGGAAGGAAAGGAAGAAATTCTAGATGTTGGATTGAATTATGGAAAAGGGAAAGTATGCTGAAGTAAAGAGATTAGTAAAGAATAGAAGATGGAGAATAGCACCATGACAGGACCATGGATACGACTAATACCTACATTCCATAGTTAAAAAATAAAAATACAACAGTTACCTTTATATAAGATTTTTAGTATAGAAAAAAATGGACACAAAATAAAAAACTACAGCTAAATTCGACAGTTTGCTCTCTTTCAAAAAGTCTTTTCTGATCTTAGTTAGAAATATTTGTATTATGTTAATGAAAATACTTAGGAAATTATCTAAAATTTTTATTACTTACATAATGTATAATTATGATTATTGTTTGACATTAACTCAATTCATTCTTAAAGGCCTACTATACGCAAAGTCAGACTAAATGATTTATAACCGTGTGGGGTCATAATTTACAGGCGTACGTCTTCTTTAATTTATTATTCATTACACCTTAGATATTGATTTTTTTACGCTTAGTGTCTCATACCATTCACTTACTATAGGCCTACTCTCTTTGGTATTCTCAACAACCCCTTATCTTAAACCTAGTTCATTCCACCAAGTGGATTCTCTAGATTCTTACCTAACACCATAACTTTAATACCCTTCCCTCAGAATTATAAACCATTTAAAATTCATTACATAACAGCATTAAAAATAAGTTTGATTATTGAATAAAAATATGGAAAAAATATAAATTATTATTATAAAATAAATTGAGAATTTTGTATAAGAGAAATATTGTTTCTTTTTTCAATCTGAAATATGCATATATTTCAGGTTGACACGTTAATTATTTAAATAAATTTTCTTTTAATAAAGAAGTTTACCAGAAACTTTAATAAGTAACAGACTAAAACCAAAAGAAGATTAGGCTTTTATGGACACTTAAAATCGAATAATAAAAAATTAAAGAAGAAGAAATTTTGCACTAGAATATTTTTAAAAATAAAATAAAATAATTCATTATTTCCTGGAAACTCAAGATGAAAAAACAAGAAAAGAGAGATGAAAAAAAACTACTAAAAAGAGAGAGGTGAAGTTATTGAAAGGATGAAAGAGAAGTGGTAGAAAAGGCTATAAAATACAAAGTTGTATAAAATGTAAGTTGATTTTTTGAGTTGATCCATAGCTGGTTTAAACGATATTAAAAAAACCTTTTTTTAAATTAAAAAAAAATTAATAAAATGGACTGCCAAAAAAAAAAAAAAAACACTGCAACAAACACTGTTGATTAATATAGATAATTACTAATATAGCATAATTAAACAGCATACAGATAACAATTTTGAATATAGAATTTGTACGTATGTGATTTCTTTTTAAAGTTTTTGCATTTACTTAAACATATAGGTCACTATATGACCAAAAAATTCCTGCAAGTTTATAAGTAAATGATCGTGACTCTATCTTTCATCCGGAGGTCCCAGGTTTGAATCCTGATCATGGCATTTTCACACACACTACAAATCATTACCTCCATCCTCTGAAGAAATACATATCAGTGGTCCCCGGAGCTTAAAAAAAAAGTTCATAAATATTAATTCTTAGATTGCAGTCTTATCCTTAATCTTACCTACAGCTGTCTCCAAAATAAAATGAAATTCTTGTAATTAGAAATTAGATAGAAATATCATAAAAGATGTTAAAGATAAATAATATCAACCAGGTTCATTAGTTACAGATCTGATTTATTTTTTTTTTATATAGCCTATGATATGCTCGGTAACATAAGGATTCCAACATGAAGTCATTCACAGGAGAATAATACCAACCAGGTTTATCAGTTACAGGTTTGACTTTATTCTTATAGCCTACGACAATCCTTGTAAAGTAAGGATTCCAACATCGAGTCCCACATCTAAACCAGTTCAACTACTGAGCTACTATGGTGGAACAAACAAACATACATACATACATACACCCTAAATATGTACACTCCTTTTTGGGCAGTCATGTAATAACAAAAAATAAAATATAAAAAAAAAAAATGTGTATATATATATATAAAACATATTTTTGCAAAATTACTATAAATAAATAACTTACATAATTATAAAATTGCTGTTTTATGGTGATTGAAATGTTTGTCCACCATATTGGATTCGCTATATTAAATTTTTTTTTTTTTAAAATACAATTGGAAACATATGATACATGATTTTAATGTAAAATGTACAAAGAAAAATTATAGTAAAAACTGATTCTTAATAAATATATTCATTTTTGAGTGACAAAAACAGAAAAATTGTGATAATAATAAATTGAGAAAGAACTCCTAAAAACTTGTTTATTTGTAATATCTTCAAAATTGCACCTAATAACAAACTTTAAATGGTTAATCTTGGAATTAATTAATAGCACTAATACTAATAATAACACTATTGATAATGGTATAAAATAACTAATATTTTCAACAGTAGTATAAATTAATTGGTTGAGTCAACTAATATTATTTACTTTAATCATCATAATATTCATGTAAAATTTATTTAAATGTTTTTAGTCCTAAATTCCTTACTGCAATAAATTTTGAAACCGTAATATGTTGTACAAGAGATGTTCAAAATTTCCTTTCTACTGCTTGGAAGTGCGCTAACCTTAAGCAATCATATTTGGCGGTATATAAACAAATTAATAAATTAGGCACCTTTCCAAGTAATCAATGCTTAGTTTTTGTTTTGTATACATTATATTTTAAGTAATCTCAGAGATAACAAATTAAAAGAGATAGACCTGGAGACCTAGCAAGCCATTCTGAGGGTTTATTACAACCTGTCCAATAATTAGTAAATGTTTTATTTGAAATTTGCCATACTATTAAATAATACGCTACATCTTTTGGAAATCATAAGTCATCATATTGTTGCCCAAAATTTTCCTGGATATTTGGTAAAATTCTATTGGCTAATAAGTTTCAATTGAATGTAACATTGACAGGTTAAACAAATAATTGAAACTGTTATTAAATAGCACACATAAATATTATAAAATAAGCAGTAAATAAAATTATAATAATATTGTTAAATAGCACTTCATAAATATTATGAAGTGATTGTCTAATTCAGGTAAATCGATTCTAAAGAATAACACATACAATTGGATCGTTTTCTTTTCTATTAGTCGAATAATTATTTAGAGATGAGAAAATTTCTATGCAGTATATTATATTGCATTAACAAAAAAATTAGTTGCTATATCAAATTTTTAAAATGAATTTTCAGAAAGTAAGTGGCTAACCTTTTAAATTTGTATCAATACTTGTGAGAAATATGAATACTAGAAATAGTAATAAGCAATAGTAATAGTGAAGTAATCACCATTACAGGAAGTAATGATACTATTTTATTATAAATTATAGTAAGAATATTAATATTAGCAGCTTGTATAAATATTAAGAAGAATTAGGAATGAAGTTTAGAACAGAAAGTGTGGTAAACAAATTGATGAATGGAATACATTACATTAGATTAAGTATAGAAATTAAATTAATGAAATATAAATGAAAAGAAGAATATTTAATACTAAATAAAAGTGAAGATGGCTCAGAAGCAGATCCAGGAAGTGATTATTATTAGATAAAAAAAAGAGGAAGAAATTAAACTTAATATCCTTGATTTATCTATCATTACACATTTAATTTCAATATAGGTCATGCATAAAACATTACTGTTAAGTTTTGTTGGTTGTTTTTTTAAATATATGTTTTACAAAAAATATTAACATTCAGATGAAAAGATTTATATTTCTTAATTTCTAAATAGTCTAAAAGAAAAGTATGGAAAGAATGAAGAATAATAATAGTAAGGGAAGGAAATAGAGAGAAAAAGTGTAAAATAAAGATGGTATTTTCAACTGGTAGAGGAAAACCCCAAACTGAGGTGGTAATGGTAAGAGCAGTGGAAGTAGTAGTATTACTAGTAGTATATGGGGTGCGGTCTTTTAATCAAGAATGTCGCATTAATTATTCATAAGAATGGAAAAGCTGGGAATACGATACGAAAGGGAATGTGTTTTCCAGGTCGGACTGAACAGTGATATAGCTATATAGGTATATAACCATAAAATCTAGTGCTACAAACTGTATTCAGGTAATATTATTCTAATATAATATTAATGATTGAAAATATATATAATATTAATTATTAAAATCGCTTAGGATAAAGTTTTTTTCTTTCGTATACAAGTAATTCAGGGAGTTTACTTGATAACACTATATATATATATATATATATA
>JAAAKQ030087080.1:0-12544 GCA_010016005.3 Zanna intricata
TTTTAAGATGTATATAATAAAATTTTTGTATCTCAACTGGTTTAATTTTTATTTCAAAACGGAGGTTACTTTGTGGAAGACTCTCGAATAATAATGATTTATAATAAAAATAAAGTGGTAACCTGCTTACCGAAAACGGTCACAAATCCGCATAAAGTAGTTACATTTTCTAGGATTTAAACCTCAGAACTCTCGACTTCGAAATCAGGGGATTTGCAATAATGAGTTCACCATTAGACCAACCCAGTAGCTAAAAGTAGAATTTCAAGCTACTTCCATATCATTCACTTTCTTCTTTTTTTTTTTAATAAACCTTTTTCGTTTTACGAAGTTCATAAGAAAAATAAACAATTTCTATTAAATAATACTAAAAGATTTACATGAAAAACATTTTATCAAATATAAAATCAGCTATAATCAAAATATAGCCTATAAAAAAAAAAAAAACTTCAAACAAAAAACAATTCTGAAATACTAATCTTATAAAATTTCAAATATATTTATGTATTACAGTGTTTTATGAATGAAAATCCAAACAAAATAACTATATAATGTAAAATGTAAATTCGATTTTCCACTTCTCATAGCAATTGTATTTTTAATCCAGTCAGAAAAAAATGGGACATTTGTGTACATGGTAGGTATTCCTAAACCACAATTCCGGAAACCGTAAGATACAATACCATATATTTCATCATTGCATACAAATGGACTTCCAGAATCACCGATACACGTATCTTCACCAACAACTGCTCCCGCACAGAACATCGTATCAGGATTAAAATAATTATAAAAGTTTTGACAAAGATTCGTATTATGTACAGTTTGCTTCAGAGTTTTGAGATTAATCGGAAATACCTCACCGGTTACATCTACTGCTCCGAGGCCCATTACTGAACAATTCAGATCGTTTTCGATCGGTTTTGAAGAATATAAAACAGGTAGTACCACAGGTCTAGTACTAGTGAAGTCTATAGCACTTTTAAGAAACAATAAAGCAATATCATTATCTGTTATTTTGTTATTATAATTAGGATGTAGTATACATTTTTCTATAAGAATCTTTCTAGACTTTTCTTCATTTAAATTTGTTATACCTGTTGCAATAAAATATTTATTATTACTGAAATCTCTTTTAAAACAACAATGTCCTGCAGTCAATATAACATCTTTACTTAGTATACCTCCTCCACAAAAATGTTTAAAATAAATTAGTTTTATAATTTTTTGTACAGAGACGAAATAAGGAAATTCATCTTGTTTAGCAAACTCACCTCCTACAATTTTAGGTTTTTTACTAACATCCTTATTTAACCACTCACCAGAAACATAACGTATAGAACTAAGGAAAATATATATAAATAATAAAATAATAAAAGTTATTGATAAAAAATTACGAAACATTCAGAAGTACATATCACATACGTATAGATTTGAAACGTAAACAAAATATAATAAATTTTTATAACATATGTTTTTATTTATATGATTACGAATACGTGATTAAAAATATTTTTTTTTCTTTTTTTAACTTGTTTATAAAATAAAATTGTAATAACGGTTTGATTTATACAAAAACAAAATTGTTGAATTTTTGTCATATGTTAGTCTGTGACTGTGAATTTTTATAATAATTTAAACGTGAATTAAAAAAAATTTTTTAAATATTTTTAACTATAACTGTCGTAATGATATTAATTGAAAAATAAAAAAATCTATCAATGAAAAAAACAACAAAATTAATTAAAAAATTTGGTTTTTTTTTGAGATTTTTGGCATCGACTGCTTTGGTGGTCATTTTTCCCCATGAGAATGGAAATTTTTTACGAATGAAAAATGCCATGGCTGACCGGGATTCAAACCAAACCGATGGATGAAAGGTTGAGTTGCTACACTCCATCACAAAGATTGGCAAAACATTTTTTCAAATAATCTGATAGGCCGGCCTCCGTGACTGAGTGGTAGCGTCTCATCCTTTCATCCAGAGGTCCCGAGTTGGAATCCCGATCAGGCATGGCATTTTTCATACACGCTACAATTCATTCATCCCATCTTCTGAAGATATACCTTAACAGTGGTTCCGGAGGTTAAAAAAAAAAAAAAAACAATCTGGTATGGACACCATATGCACGCTACAATTCATTCATCCCATCTTCTGAAGATATATCTTAACGGTGGTTCCGGAGGTTAAAAAAAAAAAAAAACAATCTGGTATGGACACCATATGACTACCTTATACGCTTATTTGATTATATATAGACTTTTGCTTTTTTTTTTTAATTTTTTTATTGAAAAGTACATAAAATTTTATTTCATTAATAACTTCTGATAATATTATTATTATTACTTTTACTGTTATTTTGAATTATTGTAAACGTAAAAATTTGTTTACAATCAAAGGTTAATAATTATTAATAATTCAATATATTTAACTGAAAAAGTTAAAAAAAAAAAAATAATAATTTATGAAGCCCAATTTGAATCGATGTGGCTTCCCATTGTAAAGATCCAAATATTTCATTAATTAACATTTTATATATTTTAATTTACCAATAAAAATAAGTAGCACTTTTGATATATCGTTGAAAAGATGTCATCAAGGACTTACTACTGCAGTTAAGAAAAAGTTCAAAAATCAATTTTTTGGGGATTTTGGGTTTTATTGGACACTTTTGGTTCAGTCGATTGTAATAAAACAGATGAAGGTGCACAACTAGATTTTACAACAGTATTAAATCCAAAATTTCAACATTCCAACGTTTTTGAGTTATGCGTGATATATACGTACGTACAGACGTCACACCGAAACCCATCGGGTTGGTCTAGTGGTTAACTCGACATCGCAAATCAGCTGATTTCGAAATCGAGAGTTCTAAGGTTCAAATCCTAGTGAAGATAAAACTTTTTATACGGATTTGAATACTAGATTGTGGATACCGGTGTTCTTTGATGGTTGGGTTTCAATTAACCACACTTCTTAGGAGTGGTCGACCTGAGATTGTACAAGACTACACTTCATTCACCATCATCATCCTCATACATCCTCTGAAGTAATACCTAACGGTAGTTCCGGAGGCTAAACAGGTAAAGAGAGACGTCACACCGAAACTAGTCAAAATGGATTCAGTTATGGTCAAAAATGGGTATTTCCGTTGATATCTGAAATTTTTTTGCGGTCACAATACTTCCTTTACTTCAGAATGTTATATGAGAAAATTTAATTTTTCAATATAAAATCTATATTTTTAAATTAAATGTATTTGTTTTGTTTTTAGATTTTTTTTTTTTTAATTTCATTACGTTATTATTAATAGATGCATATGGATTTTCAATCTTGAAAATTAAGAAATTGATATTTTAACTATGGGTTCCACTCAGCTCCCTTATTTTTTTTTTTTTAAAGCTTAAAAGTTTCTTTATGGAAGTAATTAATTATTTACTTTAAGGAGCTTGCCGAATCGGATGTCTTTTCAACAAAGATAAAAAAAATTATAGTTTTCTAAAACGGGTACCGTGATTTGGGCAAAGCTAGAATATAATCGTATATAATTAAATGTTAAATTTGCTGGCCAACAAGTTTTCGAAATATGGGGCAATAACTGTTTACAAATAATTTTTAATATACCCAACCCTTAATCCCACTGACATAAAACTTTGGAATTTTAAATAAATTAAATTCTTAGTTTAAATTTTTCATAAACGCTCTACAGAGAGCAGTTTACCTATTGCCGAAGAATAAAATTCTTATTATGGAAGTATGAATTATTATTATTATTATTGTTTTTATTTTTTCATTTTTCTAAATTGAACGAGATCATCGTGAGTAAGTGAATGGTAGTCTTTTTCTATTTTTTTAATAAAAAAAAAAATAAAACTAAACAAATTCTATAATGGAAGAAACATTTAATACATATATTTCTTCTGTACAAGTTTTGTAAGTTAAAATTTAGGGCCAGCATCCGTAGCCGAGTGGTAGCGTCTCGGCTTTTCATCTGGAATGGTCCCAGGTTCGAATCCCGGTCAGGCATGGCATTTTTCACACACGCTACAATTCGTTCATCTCATCCAATGAAGAGATAACAAAAGGGGTGGTTCCGGAGGTAAAAAAAGTTAAAATTTAGGAAATTCCAAGTCAGGTTTTTTTTTTTTAATAATAAACCATCGTTTATAATTAATTATATTTACCTTTAATTTTTAAATTGGATAAATCCTGCTTTATATAGTTATTTCTTATACACATTTTTTTAAGTCAATTTTATTTTTTTTTTTTATTTTTATTTTACTCGTTTAATGCGTTTTTTTTAAAGGCAATATCTTTTAGAAATTTTTAAAGTAGAATTTACTTCAAAATTCCTTAAAATAAAAAGAAAAAAAAATGATATAAGCATCAATTTTGATAAAGGTAAGAATAGTAACACTAGAAACTATCTGTAAAATAGAAAAACGTTTTCAGGCTTTCTGAAGAAACTTCAAATAGCAGAATGACATAAAGTTACATATAATATGCTATAATAATCTGTTAAAAAACACAATAAACAAAACATAAAAGTAAGAAAAAGAATGGAGGAAAACGACGTAAAGAGATTACTACTGAACGTGAAGTAATATTCATCATTGTAATATGGAAATTTGTGTACTATTTCATAATCCTTAGTTTATTAATTTTCTTCGATTGGATTTTTTTCAAAACTTTCCATTGTTTTATGCCAGTTATCTTACACCATTTTTTTTTAATTAAATTCTCTAACGGTTTTTTTCTTTAAGTTTTATGTGTTTGTTACCAATTTAACAAAGTTGCTGTACGTCAAATATAAGAAAAGGTTTTTTTTAACTCAATTGATTGGTTTTCACTCCAGATTTCTAAAAAGCTATTGGTAAATACCGTTCTAGAACCTATTTTATTCGATTTTTCAGGTCACAAAGCATAAGAAATCATAATTAACGTCAAAAAAATTTCAGTACTATTTCATTTCACCGCGGTGGCTGAAATTCGAGCAAAATCTTTCAATAGCCGTAATTAGCAAACTAATCATTTTCGGACATAAATAAGTTACATGAACTTTTTCCATTATCTTCAGGAATAGAATAAATTATGATAGTCCTAAGAGAACTTCGTGATAGACTCTGTATATATGGTTAAATTAAATGTATATCGAAGCTAGGGTTTGACGGCTATATAAATTTTAGAAATGAAATAATTAGATAAAAAATTGTTGTAATGAACTTTATATAATTCTGGTCAATACAAGTAGAAATACAAAATTACTTAATAAAAATTTTATCCAATATATCAGGAGGAAATCTTAACGATTTTGGAATAATTCAAACACGACTTATATTGAACAAATTTACGTTAAAAACGGAAACATTATCCAGTCGAAAATTAGTACAAAAAAAAAAAGTTTAACAACTACAACTTATGACGTATACATGAGTACAGCGACTACACTCAATACGGAGTGTACTCCAACCAGTCAGTCGTACATTCAATATATTTGGAATATACGTCTGTACTGAGTTGGAAAATGGACAAAAGAAAAAATGAAAACGAAATGTTGAGATATACGAAAACGAGATATATGTAACTCAGGTATGAAGGAGGGAGATTGAGAAGAATAAATTATCACTAAAAAAAGTAACGGTGAACGAGAATACAAGTTGAACTGAAACAATTCAGAATAGATAACTAATTTATTGGGATATATGAGATCTGTTCAGAAAATAACTGAACATTTTTAATTACGCGCCAACGGAGATATTTATTGATGTGCGGTTGGAACCATTTGTTCTCCAAAACCTCTGTAACCACGTTCGTAGATGGTTGATATCTCGTTTAGTTCTCGTGTTACTGTCTGAAACGAAAGCCGGGTTTACGGCTACGATATCGAGACAAAACTTCAATCCTTACTATGGATTGGGAAGGGATATTCACGCCCTATGAAAGGACTTCACTTTCGATCCAATGTAAAAGTGATCTGTCTGTTTTTGCAATTAATTTTTTATTCAATTAATTAATTTTATTTTCAATTAATTTTTTTAATACTATTAACTAAGAAAAACAACACACGCATGCGCGCGCTCACTAATTTAACATATTAACTGATTAATAAACAATTCGGGTTTTGAAAATCTGCTTATGAATAAAAATAAACAATATTTATGTTATAAAACTAATAATAAATAAATATTACGTAAGTTAAACGATAATTATTTGTCATTCATACTGGGAATTTTTACTTCATATTAGGATTTTTATTTTGTAAAGTTGGTAATATTTTTTTTCTTTCATTATATCATCCGCTCTTTATGATAAATGCTAGAAAGATAAACTAAAACACGTTTGCCAATGACCTCAACGAAAATGTGTTTTTTTTTTAATAAATAATAGTTATATAATTTAAATGAAACTCATGAGGATAAAATACTAATAAACGAAACCGCTCAGGACCTTCTTAACTATTATTATTATTATTTTAAATATGGTAACTTAATTCACCTATTTATTTAATCCCTTTTCATGCTATATAATCCCTTAAATTACGTCCCAAAATTTAAATTAATACCTCTTTATTAGTGATATAAACTCAGTGTATCACATCTCACTCCACACCGCGATTGATATGAGAAGGTATTACCAGATGAAATTACTTCCTGGTGAAATGCAGTTGGGTAGAGAGACAAAATTTAAGAGTTTTGAATGAATGTTTTATAGCTAATTTATGTACCATGTAAAATATACAAGCACACACTACATAAAATAAAACTATATAAGGCTCTTTAGATGCAGAAAAGCTTTTAATTTAACTACTTATTTTTAATAATACCAGAAAGATTTATCAAAAAAGAAAAAAGAATATAAAGTACTAATATTATATAATTATATAGCATATATGTGGTAGCTGCTAATTTTGAATAATAAAAATCCCTCTTTAAAAGTGGAAATTAATTAACAGAGTTTATATCCTACCGGGTGTTTTTTTCATCTTTTTTTTTTTTTTTTTTTACTCTTCCAACTGATTTATTCGCTAACGAACATATCTTTAATTAGTATAATCTAGACAAATCAAACAGGATAAATAGATCCAACAGATTTATTTCAATTTTTAATGCAAAAAAAAAATTTTACACAGATAATTTAATTATAATGTATAAGTATCAACATATATAATTGATTTAAATTACTGGTGGTTTAACACAGTTAGCGTTCGTTCACACAATCTAATGAAACGAACTGGAGTTAATAGATACTTACATAATTTTTTTTAAATCTGATGTGGACACAACATGACTTCTTTGTACATATTTTAATAGAAGTAAGTTAAGTTTTTTAAATTGAAAATTACATAAAATTTTATTTCATTAATGACATCTGATATTTTTTCATATATAAATATATATATATATTATTGTTATTATTTAATTATTATTAAACGTAAACAATGTTTTACAATCAGAGGTTAATAATAATTAAAAAAACAATACATTTAAACTAAAAAAAAAAAAAATTAAAAACGATAAAATGAAAAAATGAATTTTATTTGGTTATGACTCTGGAACCATGAAAATACTTACCACCTGCTATAATTCGTTGAAAAGCTCTCAACGAGAGTTAATTTCCGAGTTAAGAAAAAATCCAAGAGTAAAATGTTTGGGGATTTTTAGGTGTTTTTTTTTTTTTTTTTTGAACTCTTTTAGTTCAATCGATTGCAATCAAAAGAGCAGGTGCAACAGTAGATGTTACAACAGTCCAAAATCCAAAATTTCAAAATTCACGGCTAATCGTTTTTGAATTATACGAGATACTTACGTACGTATGTACGTCTAGATGTAACGCCTAAACTAATAAAAATGGAATCAGGGATGATCAAAATGGATATTTCCATCGAAATCTAAAAACCGTAATTTTTCGCGATCACAATACTTCCTTTACTTTGTACAAGGAAGTAAAAACCGTATACCGAAAAAATATTTTTACATTATTTATAACTCAGAAAGAATAAAAATTTTAACTCCTTAAAAACATTCTAAATAATCCAACAGACAACACAATTTTGCTGATGTTGGATTGCAATTAATAAACCTTTATCAAAAAATAAACTGTAATAGATAAAGAAAAAGAAAAATTAATCAAAGAAGAATCCTTGAATAATTTACGCATATATTTTCTATTCCTAATTATATATCTGACTAAAATTAATCTTATTAAAAAATTTTAAAAATTCAAAAAAGAAATTCTAATTTAATTTTTGTCTATACATCAACAGAATTTAAATCAGACAAGATACGTAAAAAATATTAAAAGAATCGTTTTTTTTTTTGCCTAAGGAACCATGAACCTAAGAATAAACCTTAAAAATATTTTAAAATGAAACTATTTCCAAAAAATATAACAAAAAGGTAATAAAGCTGTAAAGATTTCATGGAATTGGTTATTTATTCTAATAAGAGGAAAAATAATGATGAATTAAAACAAACCAAAAAAAGTTTCAAATTCAAAGAATAGATGTAATAAACTTTAATCGGCTCCCTCATGTCAAATATTGTCCCCAAAGTTGTTTTTTTTTTTTTTTGTCTAGTAGTACTACGCCTAGGAAGACATAAAAGAAATCTGTTAAAAATATATAATAAGTAATAGAATAGCTTTTTTCGATTTTTGAGGAAGGTGGGGAATTTTGGAGCAAATTAAAAAAAAAAAAATAAAATAAGAATTTACATAAATATACTGAACTTAATAAAAAGTATGCAAAATTTTAAAGAATTTGACCCAAAAATTTTACCAAAAAATTACTCCATATTCACGATTCTTAGTAAAAAATTTCATCAAAATCCTTTAACCTGTCAATAAATATTAAGCTTCAAATATGCCAACGCACGTAAATATACTAAGTACGAAGATTATGTCCCAAAATTTTATATAGTTTCTGTACGATGAGATGAAATGTAGAGAAATGAAAATAACCTACACCCTATTTTTTTGACTGATAACTGTATTATCTTTCTTGCAACATAGCTCTAGCGATGTAATACCAAGAAAGTAAAAAAAAATACTGAAATTTCAGAAATTTTGGAAGTTATTATTTTATTATTTAGGTGTAGTATTATTTTCGAAGTTTTTTTCTGATAAATATTTAAATGATATTAACCGAAATGAAAAATCACGGTTTGTGTGATAACATATTGGAAAACCTTTTAATTAAAATTTCAGTTAACAATTTCCTCTGTATTAATACAAATTAAATTTTTTTAAATCTTAAGTGGACACCATATGACTTCCTTGTACGGCTATTAAATTACACACACACATTATTTTAAATGAAAATTAATATTTCATTAATAACTTGTGATATTTTTTCGTATTTGTTTTATTTTTTATTGAATTATTAATTATGGAAATTTTTTTTTGTACAATCAGAAAGTAAATAATTATTAATAAGTCAATAAATTTAAATTAAAAAAACCAAAGTTAAAAAAAAAAGGAGATGTCTCATTCGAACCGATGTGTCTTCCCCTTGTAAGTGCCAAATATTTTATTAATAAAAAACTTATCAGGCTATAACTTTGAAACCAATAAAAATAAGTACCACTTATGATACATCGTTGAAAAGCAGTTAATGAGGGCATATTATCACAGTTAAGAAAAAGTCCAAAATCCAAACGTTTTTGGATTTTGGGCTTTATTTTTTTGTTCAGTCGATTGCAATGAAAAGGGGAGGCGTATAACTAGATGTTACAATAATTTTAAATCCAAAATTTCAACATTCTACGGCTAATCGTTTATGAGTTATGTGAGATACGTACAGACATTACGCCGAAACTAATCAAAATAGATTCAGGGATAGTCAAAACGGATATTTCCCCTGAAATCTGAAAACCGAAATTATTGGCGATTATATTATTTCCTTTACTTCATACAAGGAAGAAAAAAGAAAGTAATCCCACGAAAATTAGAGATTAAAGTTAAAAATTATACAAAATTAAAAGTAATTCACTATACATGAAATTAAACAAAATAATGATAAATGTATAACAAATTTTGAAAAAAAAACTTTTAAATACTTCCTCGAAGAAATTATATTAATAATATAGCATTAAGTGATAGAAATGCGAAAAATATTCATTTATATGCCACCATATGTTAAACGATCACAATGCTTCAGCAGCAGAACGTAAATCAAAGCAGATGAAAGTAAAATCATTGATGTTGTTACGTTACATTTCTAATAACGTTATCAAGTTATTAAATCTATATTAATCTAGTTACGTTATAATGTAATATACGATACATGGGACGACTCTGACAACCGCTGTCGTTTTACTGGAGTCCCTCCGTATTATTACCCCATCTACAGTGCTTTACTAGTAGCCAGCCCGCTCCATTCGACGGTTTCTATACCAGAAAAGCCGTAACCAATAATGCCCCTTTATTCTGTCCAATCTACTACTATACCATTAAATTCACTCAAACCTTATTTGTGTTATCGTTCATCAACCTGTCTCTTCGAAAACCTTCTCCGTTAATAGATGTAATTTTTCCAGGACTAAATCTCACAATTTAATTTACTTTATACGTTTTAGTGGATTTAATTGGCATAACGTCAAAAAATTTATAAAAATTATCAATATTACTTTTTTAAAGTTAACGAGTCATTAAAATAACCTTTCCTAACGTAAACGGCGTTTTTGAAATTAACTTTACATCTTTGTATAAATATAAAGAAATATTATTAAATATAATAACCAAATAGATATATAAAATTATACACAAATAAACTTAATATAAAACAGAATATCCATCCACGAGTACATCTGTGTGTGTATATTTGTATAGATGTGAACAAAATCAAAAGAACCACTGGGCCGAATTAATTCTACTGCCGATGTTCTTATAGAAATTTTCTAGATACATTTAGGCATAACAATTATCCATATAATTATAATTCTATTACTGAGTAGGAAATTAAGCTTAAAAAGAGAATACTTATGACACATTTTGAGTCGATACTTAAATCATGTTCTATAAAAATTATATGGTTCCCTCTAGTAAACACGTTCGAAGAAAAGCTGAATTTTATTACAATATTTGATTTACGCTGATGTCGTAAAACGTTCTTGAGATTATGAAAAAATTAGATAGGAAATGATTGACGCAATTTTTCGTATCGTATCCTATCTGTATCTTGAGATTTCCAATTAAATTGCCATTTTATTTTAATGTTTGTATTTCATACTAAACTAAACCAAATATTTTTTTCTTCACTAGATTTGATTATCAAAGCGATTATCCTCGATTTGTCTTATCTATACTTTGTACTGGATTAGATATGAACCAGATAACTTGTTTAATGAAACTTAGAAAATGAAAAAAAAAACCAGATAAAATAATTTACGTGGTTGAAATACTCGTATTAGCAATACGACTACATTATTTTTTAATTAGATTGTGTGAATTATTATTATTATTATTATTCTGTAGATAATAAAAGAGTAGAATTTATAAATGTAATAATAATTTTCTACTTAATAGTACTGGAGTAATTACATTTTATCTCTAAGGAAATATCGGCATAAGTTTTTTACAACTAACTTTGTTACCAGTTGTTGATAGGGAATCTTTTCCTCTTTCATAATATGAATCAATATTTGTCATTCTGTTTGATTATTTACTTTAAAATTCCGATATAAATGCGTAAAAAAAGAAAATAAAAATTATTAATTTTCTTTTTTCATACTGAATTTTATCTGAAGATACTTGAAAAGGTAGGAGTCGAAACGTGAAATCTAACTAAAACTGAATCTAACTAGTGTTAAACAACGAACTTTTTAATAACAATTTGTTCAATCCATTCAAAATAACAAAATTTAAGAAAAAATAGATAAGAAATAAATTAATGAAACAATTTCCTATTTCTTGGATATACTACACTATAATAATAGAAATACTTAAAGAGTAGACAAAAGATTTATCCCAGAAGTTACTTCAAAAGAATGAACATAATATAAAGTAACAATATCATTCGATTGATATGCTTTAGTACTTTATGAAAGAAAAGTACTAAAAACAAACACAGCACACACACACACACACACACAAAACACACCCAGTAGGAGCGAAAAAAAAAATTGTATAGAGTATTGAAAAGACTGAAGATGTTAGAAATAAATAAATAAGTATAAACAACGAATATGTCACTATTCAACCCACTAACTCATTTCCTCTCCTACTTCATCTAAACATTTATAAGATACAAAATAATGATGAATAATTCAAAAGAAAAACGATTTCCAAAATACATTCTGAATATTTGATGCATTACAATGAAATGAAACTCCGTATATCAACCCCCCGCCGCCTTCCACACAAATTCTATACGGTGTATTCCAAATTTTTATCCTTTTAAAGGAACCTCTTACTGCGTACTTTCTAAAGTCCGTAAAACTCTTCAAGCTTTTTTTTTTTTTTACTTATTTTACTTTTATCAGAATAATATTATCTACTCAACCAAATTGAGTAGAGCGTTTTTTAAATATACATATATATATATAT
>JAAAKQ030087091.1:0-14841 GCA_010016005.3 Zanna intricata
TAATCTATCTGATACCTTGCAGTATCACCAGGTTTTTTCCATGTGTATATTCTTCTATTATGATTTTTAAAATGGGTTTAATTGCTTCATCAATATCTTCGTATACTCACTCTACCTCATCATCATGGGCACTTGTAGGCATACAGATATTAACAATCATTGTTGACTTAGGTTTTGTTTTTATTCTTATTACAATGATTCTATCCCTAAGCTGTTTGAAATACTCTATTCTCATCCCTATCTTCTTGTTCAATATGAAACCTACTCCTGCCTATCCTTTATTTGCTTCTGAGTTAATTATTCCAAAATAACCTGACCAAAAGTCGTTTTCCTCTTCCCATTGAACCTCGCTAATTCCTATTACATCTACATTTAACCTAGCCATTTCCCTCTTTAAATCTTTTAACCTACCAACCTTTTTTAGACTTCTTACACTCCACGCTCCGACTCATAGAATGTTATTTTTTAATTTTCCCTTCCTTAGTAGTTCCCACCCGGAAATCCGAATGGGGGACTAATTTACTTCCAAAATTTTTTAGCAAGAAAGACACCTCCATATTTGTTTTTGAAAATGCAGAAAGCCACATTTTCTTTGAAAAAATACAACTGTAGTTTTCCATTGCTTTCAGCTGCGCAGTACTCAAAAGATTGAGTGATGTTGCTATGGCCGTTTAAGTCCTTCTGACCTACGCCCTTAACAACTACTGAAAGAGCTGCTGCCCTCTTTCAGGAATCATTGCTTTGTCTGACTCTCAACAGATACCTTTCTGACATGGTTGCACCTTCAGTCCAGCTACTCTGTATCACTGAGCACGTAAGTCCCCTCACCATTGGCAAGGTCTCATGATTCGTAGAGGGAGTTATATAATAAGTGGAATAAAAAATAGATGTAAAATAAAATAGATGAAAATATTGGAATCTCTTCCTGTTTGTTAGAATCAGATTACAAAACTGTTGATTGTAAAAATAAACCAGTTAGGGTGATGAAATCAGTAGAGAGCATACTTACCATTCCATGATATGTTAAAATAGTTCAAAGCACTTGTGTTATGATCTGGGGCATTTTATTAAGGCACTTTAAGCATCTTAATAAAATACTAAGCTTGTCATTATTATGTTACGTATATTCCAATCTGAAGTATAATATCGTACCTTGGGGACTCCCTCAAAACAATTTAACAAGTTTTCAGTGTTACAAAGCATGCTTTCAAATCATTGTTTGTCATTTAGGGTTTATAAGTATTTATCATGTAATTCAGCATTTAAAAAATTAAAAATGTTAAGTTATCCATTTGTTTATATTTATGAATGTGGTAATCTTTGCTAAAAATAGTCACTTTTTCTTAAAAGGATAAAAATATTCACCTCAAGATTGACAAAAACTGGTTTTGTGTAATTTAGTGCACTACTTTGGCTTATAAGAAGGTTCTTGTTATGTTTATGTTGTCATTTTTAGTAAATTGTGGATCCATTAAAAAAGTCTTTTCATAAATCCATTTTATTTAATATACAGTCCTTAAAACATCATCTTTTATAGAAATGATATTACTCTGTTGATTCATTTTTAAATAATATGACTAAAATTTTTAAAAAAATCCTGATTTTTTTTTGTATTATATTCAAATTTTACGTAAATATGTGCTCAAATAATTTTCATTACTGCCTTCTGAATTACGAATTATTTTGTAATTATCATTATGTTTAGTATCTTATGTGTCTATTTTAACATTACCTCATGAGTTTATGCATTAAATAATTAATCACATCTATCTTTTATTTTTTAAATTAATTGTTTGTTTTGAATTGCTGCTCTAATGAAGGTTTACAACAGTTTCCCTTGATCTTTGCAAGCAAATGCCGAGAAAGTACTTTTTTTAGGTGGAACAAGCATTCATGTCATTATCTACATAATATATTATTATTAACCAATCAGAATAAAATATTTATTTATTTTTACATTATGGGGTAATGGTGATTACAGTACCCACATTTACGTTCTTATAGGTAATAAATGGAACCAATCTGTACGTGAATAATGATACTATTTATGATTTATTTTTTAATCAGTACAACTTAATATAAATTGATTTGTTTGATATGTGCATAGACCAACCTGGCACACTGGTACCCAGTGCAACAAATGTGATGGCAGTTACAGAATCACGGATGCCAACTGTGCAACCGAAATGTGATGCTAAATCTCCAATAAAGGCAGTGAGTATGCCAATCCAAATAATTGACAATACAAAACAAAGATAACCAGACCATATATCTGAGAATAAAAAATTAAACACACAAATAAAAAGTTATTGAACAGAAAAACATTATAAATAAACATTCCTGCAAAAATGAATTTAAATGGTTGGTTGATTAGTTTATTAGAAAAATGCAGTAATAAGCATTGCAACTCACTTAAATTATAAATAACATAATGATAGTCATGGTTAATTGTAGTACAAGTGTTGTTAAAATTATTAATACATTATTCTTTTACTTACTTTTATTTTTACGTCATTATCAATCAATCAATGTTTTATAATATTCCTATATTATATATTACTTTGTCTGGCACAGTAGTATAAATTGTGCAACATCCATGATAAAGAATAAGTTAAGCAACTGGCTTTTCAGAAGTATAGTATGTATAATTATGCCAATAAATTTTTCACTGACGCTTGTATTGAAAAATCAATACATAAAATGATAAGCACAGTTGTTAAATAAAACAAATATACAAATCTGTTAAGAAAATTTAAACATAAAACACTGTATTGTTACTTTTCCTGTGCAAATGTCCTAGGTACACTTAAAAACAAGAAAACTTATTGCGACTTCCCCAGTAATTATCGATCAGTCCAACTGTTTATTAAAATAATCTCTGTACTGAATATTGAAATAGATAATAGGTTTTGTTTTGTGAAATTAAAACATTTGGGAACAAGAATGTATTTCATTCTTAGAAAAATTTATTTTCTAAGAAAACCTATAAACGATAACCTGTTAATGGAATGATAATAAAAATATTGAGAACAATAATAGAGATATCAAAATACCTAGATAATATAAAATATGAATGATAATAAAGATACAAAATACTACATAACCTTTGTAGATGTGCAAAGTATGTGATGTGTTTTCTCTTTGTCTCTTTTTATACAAGAATATAGTTTTCATTAAAATAAAATTCTCGATAGATCTATCCAAAACTATTTTCTGAAATTGTTGACTTTAATAAATACTTGAAATCAAATACTACATCTGATAAAATTTTAAGATAATATCGGATAAAAAGATTTGAAAAATTGTTTGTGTGTGTGTAGATTGATTTTATCTTACCCAGACATTAGACATGAGTACCATAACTTAAAATAAAAGAAATGCTTTTCACTGCATCAGTACCTTTCAACACAGAAAATTTATACATAAAAAAAAACAAATGTTATAATACTAATAAAAGAAAACACAAAAATTCCAAACACTTATATTACAAAACAACAATAATAAAAGCAAACCTCATGATTTTGTATCACAAAAGCTAAATACTGCAATACCAGAAAATAGATAAGTTGGTTTATAATTATTAACTGACTGTATATTGGGCTTCATTTTGATATACAAACTGTGAATCAATTCTAAAATTTATATTTCAAATAAAGTCAGTTGGAAAATACTAATCTAAATTCAATAACACACAGACTAATACAAATTCTTTAAAAACAATGTAACTAATCACCTAGATAACAAATAAAACCACACATCACACAGGTTACTTAATAATTCTAAAATGTGTGTTACGTGTTAGTATTGTATAAAAATGTAGCTTAAATGTTGTTCCTTAATGAAGAAAGATAGTAATATTTAATGATCTCTAAAATTATGAATACATTTTGCTTGAACTTGTTAACTGTTTTTAAAGTTAGTTCATATTGGATAAGTGAATACTTTGTTCCTAGGCTACTACATGAATACAGTATATATATATATATGTATATGTGCAACATCCTGAATCCAAAAAAACCGATAGAAATATCTGGAAGATGGTTCAATACATGTTCATACATGTGTCAGCCTGTAATTTGATTAATGATATATCTGGTGTGGCTGAATGTACATTCTTCGAAAATGATCCAAAAAGTTTCTATATGTATATATATATATATAAGGCATTGATGGCATTAAACTTTGGGAACAGTTAAAAATGGGATTGAAAATTTTTGATATTTTGAATTTTCTACTTTCTTTATAGGGATCATAGAAAATTACGCTTTAGTGTACTAAAGTA
The DNA here is from genome assembly GCA_010016005.3 of Zanna intricata. Classification (NCBI taxonomy): domain Eukaryota; kingdom Metazoa; phylum Arthropoda; class Insecta; order Hemiptera; family Fulgoridae; genus Zanna; species Zanna intricata. Next base: position 4,283 of record JAAAKQ030087091.1, read on the forward strand.
CTTGTTGAATTATTTTAAATTTTAAGTCGGTTGGAAGGACGTTCAACATTATTTCTAAACTTATATCTCGAAAATCTATTGAGTAAATAGGTTGAAATTTGGTGCAAATATTTGGATACATATATGTATCACTGTTTTGAGCTGTTTTTTTATCTCTTCAGAAAAATGGGCTTTACATTATTCATATTTACATTTTTTTCCTTTTTTTCTTTGACAGGATATTCCATGAGGTGAGGCTAGGGGACTGGTTCAAGATATCATAATAAACGAAAAAGTTCATGTAGACAAATACCCTAAATTGCTTAAATTTTCTCTCTACCTGCTTATAGCAATAGATGTATGAGGTGTATATAAAATTTCAGGAACTGATTCAGGGCATTGAAATAAACAGAAATCTTCAGGAGATAAAATACCCTGTCACTTAATTTTGCATTTGTTTACTGTTTTGTATTTTTTCAATAAAAATGTTTATCTTAAGAACAGGTTGAGATATTTTAACAAAATTTGATAAATATGTATTCAACAACATCTTCTTTAAAAGCTTAAATAATTTGAAAGATTCTAACTTTGAAAATTAAAAAATGGCAGCAATTAAATTTTTTTAATCATTAATAGCTCTTCAAGTATTTGTTTTTATCGAATAATGTTTTTTTTTTTAGATATAATGTTAAAATGAGATTAAAGAAAATGATTGATGTGAAGAAAAAGTAAATGAATAACTTTGGCTAGTTTTTATAAGTTATTATTTATTTATTTTAGTTTGGCTATAATAAAATTATTATTGTTACATTTGCTTTCCTGCAAGAGAATGTACGAGTATTTAATGCATTATTTCTAACATAAATGGGATGATTACTTTATTGTATTACACTACCTGCCATGGCAGGTATGCATGGCTTGGATGCATATATAGTATCTGAGGAATATAAGTGGCACTAGTCACAGTTACTTTTCTTTGAGAGTAAACTTACTTATTTTACAGCTTGTTTCTGTGGTAACTGAGTGAGAGTATGACTTGTAGGGATGAATAATCACTTTCATTTTTTGAAAGCTTGGCACGTTGATATACAATAGTGATAATAATTGGTCAAATGGTTCAGTGAAAAAAAAAAAAAAAACCAAAACAAAAAACAATTAAAACTATTTCTTTTGACACTTTGTATAGTAAACTTGACATGGGATGCTTATTATTGGGAATGACCAATAGGAGTTTCATGTCCAGTATTAACTTTAAGTGTTCCTCTAAAAATAAGTGTTAACTTTGCCAAGTTAACACTTATTTTTAGAGGAAAATATTAGTGATTATTAAAATATATAATTTTATTCTCTAAATGTACTTTATTTTATATAAGAATGATAAAAAAAAAAAGAATGCGTTAAAGAGAAATTGGTTATTATTTTGGTGAATGTTAGAATCAACATACCCCACTTTCAAGCTTCAAATTTCTATTGTAAGGTTAAAAAAATATATGAAATTAACAAATCCAATTTTAATCCTGTTTTACTCTCATTTTGGGGTTTAAAGGGAAAATTAAACTTATTTTTAGGAAATATTAGAATAGGTAAATACCTATTCTATAGGTAAATACCTATAGGTACAAATGTACCTCAGGAATGTCTGAAATGTCATATTTAATATTTCAGGAATGTCTCAGCATGTTTGAGAATGGCAGATCTTATGAAATTGCTTTTTATTATTATCTTATGAGCAAATATAGAAAAGTTTCTTGCTAAGAGAATTTTGGTAGTTTACTATCAAAGATTAACTTACCATAAAGTTTCAATTTTCTTGCTCTTTCAGTCTCGACAAGATTTTGAGAAGGTAATGATTAATAAATCTATTTACATAGTAGATTTATTTTAAAAAAGTCTTATGTGATTAGAAATATTAAAGAGTTGATTGATGCGAAGAATCTAATTCAAAAAAATGTTAATCATAATTTACTAATAAATTACATCTGGCAATTAATTATGCATAATAAATATAATAGTGCACGCAAGTAAGTAGGGGCAGTATGAAAAGGTGTACAAAAAAAAGAATATCGGGCTTTTAAAGCTATTTATTTTGGTTTATAGTAATGAATCACAAATAAAATGAAAGAATAACGCTTAAATAACTTAATGCTTAAATAGTGCTTATTTTCTCTACACGTGTTCAATGTGAGCATCTCTCACAAAGTGGTACACATCCAACTGACAGGAGAGTTCATCTTATACTTAAACCAGCATGTCTGGATTAATGGAAACAACAGCTGCTTCAAATTGGGGAAATCAGTAGCTCAGAGGGACATAGAAAAGATCTTTTATAAAACCCCAAAAGAAAAAATCAATGGGGTCAGATCGGGTGACCTCAGAGGCCACCTCAAACAAGTTTTGTCATTGGGTCCATAATGATTGATCCAACAGTTGGGGAAAACATTATTCAACCTATCCCATTCAGCTTATGCCTGTGAAGAAGTGTACCAGGTTGTTGCCTAGTAAATTTCAGAATTACAGAAAACAATTGATTTTGGAGAGTCCTTTTTGTATTATAAGAGTTTATGAAATTTTTCTGACACCTAGATACAGATATTATGTATGTTAACTTTTCTACTAAAATGAAATGTTGACTCATCAGTAAAGACAATATGATCAATAAGTCATCATCATCATCTTGCTGCAACATTTTGGTTAAGAAGTCAGCATACACAGTCTAGTTGGTAGCTTCAAAGCCTACAACAGCTGTCAATAATATGGACACTTTTATGAAAATATTTCCTTTAAACATTCCACACTGTCATCATTGACACTAGTAGTTGCAGCTGGCCTTCCTAACAGTTTTCTTAGGATTATCAGTTTTCTTAAGTCTTCCTAAAGACTTTCTGACACGTTCAATATTTTCTTCTAATACCTTTGGTCATTCTGTACTCTAACTTTTACACAGACATCTGGTCATTTCAAACTGATTATGCCATTCACAAATGTTATTGTCAAATGGAGGATTGCAATTAAACTTTCTATGGAATTCATGTCAAATTGTGAGTACTGATTCACAATCACTAAACTGCAAGACACAGAATACTTTCTGTTCAAGAGTCTCCATCTTTGCTAGTAGTGCTGTCAAGTGGAAAGATAGTGAATCAGCCTTTGGCCATGCAGGCAACTAAAATTATCCTTTTTGCAATTTGATTATAGCCTTAATCATCATTCCACATCTCATCCAAAAGATATGGCAAATTAAAACTCTGATATTCTTATTTTGTACATCCGGTATGATCCATTGTTTTCTGCAGAAAGGGGTTCATTAATTTGTTACTTTGGACTATATTTCTCAAGTCTTTCTTATGGCTGTAATACATGTACACTATCTAAGGCTCAAGGGATACTAATTAGTGTTACTTTCTCAGAGAGTATGATGCTCATTGTACTCTTATAACTATTCCTTGTCAAAATGGGAGTGCAGGTGTCCCTGGCATTGTTAAATATCACTTGAATTACATTCTGCTTGGTATGTTGATATTTAATTTACAATGCCTTAGTATACAAGCATCAGAAACCACTTCCCCCCAATTTTCCCAATAAACCTGGCATGAAATGATTATTATTCTTCAAAATGAGTATCCCATTTTTTCTTTTTTCCCAATTTTGACTGATATATTATGTAGGTTTGCTATTACTGATGTGGCTTTGACAGCTTACATGCTTTAATTATGAATCAAACAGGAAAGTTATTGGTTTCAAAGCATCACTTTATTTCTTTTTGTTCAAAGGTTGATTTAATTGTACTGACGTTTGTTCTGTATTAGTATAATTGATGCGTGTGAGGTTTTTATTTACTGTTTCTAAAACATTAAATGAAGATTTTGCATTTCCTTTACTTTGATGTTTGCTATTTTGAAAATTATAATATACTTTCCAGTAATAATATATTTAATCAGTGAAATATATTAAGAAATTTACAAAATGTCAAATAATATAACTACATGCTTTTTTTTAATGAGATTTATTGCATTACTATGTGCACTCCTAAAAATCACAGGTGTATAAATTAATTAATGTATTTTCCATGAAAAATTAATAATTTTAGTAGTTTATATTTATTTAAGCCAGTTGTTTAGTTAAAAATGCTGAGAGGCAATGCTGTTCAATACATATACTAAATGTTAAAGCCTGTTAAACACCCTGAATTGCAATTATTTACATGACTGAGTTATAATGGTACTTAAGAATTTTTATTTGTACATTAAAATTGTATATTGTTATTGTAACATTTCATTTTGCTTAGAAAAAATGTTAATCAAACAATTCTATCTTACAGTGATTTATTTCACACTTATAGAATTATTTTTGAAAGTTACATACCTGTTGGTGGAACAAAGGCAAATAGTACTTTCCAGAAAATTGTTAGAGCATGTATTATATAGTCTCCAACACCAGGAGTTTCAGGTTCACCTCCCTCCTCTTCATCACCTATTAAACAGACAATTATTAAAATTAAAGATCTCCTTTTTTGAAATTTTATTATTTAAAATATCAGGAAATTTAAAGTTCCCAAAAACTATAAATCACTCATTATTAATAAATATTCAGTTTATTTATTGTAAATCTGGCTGTTTAATTTTTAATCGTATAGATTGGTTTATAATATTTTGAAACCTTTGTTCATTCTCTAGATGATGCTTACTTACTTTTGGACATATCATTGATTCTTTTCCGGTTTTATTATCTTGCCATGTATATCATCTTTTGGTGTTTTCTTCTATTATTATAGTAGCGATACATTTACAACCTTAAAAAAAAATTTTTTATATGCAGCATCATTGATGTTAAAATTAATATTTAAGTGCTGATATATTTTTGAGGATAATTCAAGACCACCATTAAGTATATTGCTTCAGAGGATGAGATGAATGATGGTTTTTATAGCGTATGAAAATGTGAAAATGCCATGCCTGACCAGGATTCAAACCCGGGACCTCTGTATGAAAGGCCAAGATGCTACCACTTGTGCCACAGAGGCCAACTATATTAGATAGGTAATGTAATTAGAAGATTACTCCTGAGAGAGGAACCCTAGTTTATAACTAGATAAAATAACAAAGATCCATTAGGTGTAAGATCTAACAAGTATTACGATAAAAGGATTTGTTAAGAAAGATTTGAAAATAAATACACCTAAATTTATAAGAAAATTTATTTTATTTTATTTTAAAAGAATGTTATAAAAAATTTTAAATGAGTATTTATAAATTATGTATGACGTGAGTGAAAGGATAAATTTCATGTAATGCTTTCTGCATTTTCTTTTGTCATATTCGAGTTATTTATATTTAGTTCAGTTGTGTATCTTCGCTTGGAAGACAAAACAGCAATGTATCATTTTTTGATAAAATAGGGGTTTTATTTTTTCTTTATTATTTTGGCTTTCTCTAAAATTTGGTGAGATTTCCTATGTTTCTAAAACAGGTATAAAAAGTTAATAAAAATACTCATCAAAACCTTCAAATGTAAGTTTTCTTTTAATTCATTTGAAAAAATCTCTCATATGTCATTACACATTTGAGATTTAAAAAAATAATTTGTAATGTGTATTTAAAACTTACTTTGAGCACCAGTTTGCAGACAGGTTTTTCTGAATTATTGTTAAATTTTTTACATGGTAGAATATCCTACATGTAGCCTTACACACAAAAGAGGTGATGAAAGATTAGCTAATAAATAAATAGATCGTTCAAGAATAGCATATAGTGTTATTAAGTATATATTCTTAATATTATATACATTAAATATATTAATTTTAATACAATATCATTTCAGCAACTAGAAAACTTTTTAATATTGGGATTAATATTTTTATTAATTTATTGTAACAATAAAGCATTTAAATCAATAAATATGTTTGTAGATATAAGTGAATAATTTTATCATCTTTGATAATCAATACCTGATTTTTTCCATCTAATACACTTTAAATAATAGTTTACCTATTTTAATTTAATAAGAATTTACTTTAAATATCAATTTCACTTATAAGAATTTACAATTTACTTTAAATCGTTAAAATGTCTTTTCCCGCCATTATTTCCTTCATAAGATAATGCAATTCATCGTGGTGTAGTAGTAGTTTGAAGGTCAATTAAATATGGACAGGAATTTGTTAACATAGATTGCTTTATTGACAGTAGTTAAAATCACAAATCAATTATTTTATTTTTCTACATAGTTTTCTTCAACAGAAATACATTTTCTCCATTGGATAAATAGCTTCCTGATCTACTTATCAAAAACACAAGATTCTCCAACAATCAATTGCGCACATAATGATAGACTGCAGAATTGTCTTTGAATCTTTTGCCTCCTGGAGTTTCTTTCAAGAAACCAATCATGTGGAAATTACATGGTGGACAAGTCTGGACTGTACAATCTGTGTTCAAGAGCTGTCCAATGAAGTTTAGATACTTTATTGTGAGCAGCTGCATGCGACCATGTGTTGTCGTGGAGAAGGAGGATGTTGCAATCAGTTGCCTGCATCTTTTGTTGAGGTAAGCAGTTTTGACATCATTTCTTACTTTCACCGACACTATTCAACATTTACATTGAAGATATGATAAATAAATGTATTTACAGAAAAAGAAGAAGGAAAAACGAAAAATAAGATACATAAAGTTTGCTGATGACGTGGTAATAATAACTGATGGCACACGTGCCTCAAAGATTATTAATAGTCCTGTAGGAAGGAATGAAAAGAGTATGGAATGAAAATAATTAGGAAAAATTAAAATAATGAAAATAAACAATAGAGCAGAATTTTATGATAAGGAAAAGTAAGGAAGAATAGAAAAAGTAAACAATTACACTTATTTGGGTACTCCTTCAGGAGAGTGGAAGGGTGTAATGGAAATAAAAGTAAGGATAGTGATGACAAGGGAGCCTTCAGTGAGTGAAAGAACTGCTAATTCTCTCAAGAAAGTTTGGACTCAAGAGTTAAGGAAGAGGGTAGAAAAATGCTATCTAGGGAGTGTCTTGTTGTATGTATGTAAAAGTGAACCAAGGATGATGAGGAAGAGGAAGACGAAATGGATTGAGGCTTTTGAGATCTGGATGTGGAAAAGAATGGGGAAAGTAAGATGGGAATGGGAAAGTAAGAGTAGATAAAGTAAGGAAGGAATGAAGAAGTAATGAAAGGATTAAAGAAGAAAGAACACTTATGTGAGAAGTACACAAAAGAAAAGAAACCAATTAGGAGATCTAGTTAGAGGAAGTGGAATCCTGAATACTTCCACAAAAGGGTCAGTAGAAGGAGAAAGGAAGTTTGAGAAAGAAGAAGGATGAAGTTAATATAGATAAAATGAAAAATGGAAATCGCAACTAGATGGAATTACAAGGCTTGGGACAGAAATGAATGGAGACTGCAGTGGTATAGGGGACCTGCGCTACTGGGTAGTACACCAGATAATGCTGATGGTGAAGAAGAAAACTTATACAGAATAAGAGAATAAATAATTTTAATGTTTAATTAATGTAGGGCAGTAACAGTATCTTTTAAAAAAAATTATATTGTTATTTTCTTTATATATAAATTTGTTATTTTCTCTATTTGTTTGTTATTTTAAATAATTTTTTTCTTAATTCATATTTTAAATTTTTTCCAACATTTTTTTAACATGTTTCTGCTTTACTTTAGATAAATTAAAAAAAAAAAATTATTTGTATTCAGATATTAATCATAGTATAAATACCCACTGCCTACATGCCATTCAGGACATGAGCAAAACCTCTTACGTAAAAAAAAATTAATTTCTTTGTTTATTTATTTATTCATAAGTTTTTGACTGCAAGTTAAATTTAAAAACATACTTAAAATGTGTTAAAACATTTACAGTTCCATAAAACCATCTGTCAGAATATCTGGATTGTACTGTTATTAATATTTAATGTCTTTTGCTTCTGTAAAATATTGTTCTTTCATAAATAAGAGGTTTCACCTGTCAAGTGACAGTATTTAAGAAAAGTTTAATTTTTACCTGAGTTTACTCTAACAGCATCACTAAACTGATCTTTCCATGAAGTTGTGGACACTGTTATTGCTGATGCTCCTCTCTTCTCAACTAATTTATCAACTGTATTCTGAAAAAAATAAAGTAAAAAACCATATTTTTTACTTGTTTTTTTAAAAATATAATCCTAGTGCTTTCAGGCTTAGGCCCATTTTTAATGATGCGTTTTTTTAAAATTTACTATCGTTACACTTACACAATAACAGAAATAGAATAAAAACCATATATAAATTAAAATATCAGAACAAACAGGGATAAATGTTAGACAAAACATTTTAATCTTGATTGAACAAATGTTTGTTCTGATATTTTAATTTATATAAAGTTTTTATTGTATTTCTGTTTAATGTGTATAAAGTAATGATAGTGAATAAAAAAAATCTGAAGGTGGGCCTAGGCCTGAAAGCGATATGATTAAATTAAAAAAATAAAGGTAAGAATGTTTTGTTTTGTTCCGTACTTGCAGAGAGAGTGGCTGAATTAAATTTATGTATAGAGGAAATATGGACTATAAGAAATGCAATTTAAATAGAGTATATATGTGTATATATGTAAAGTCAGTGTATATATATATATATATATATATATATATGTACACTGACCACTGTGCTAAATAACCTAAAACAATAAAAAATTAACCACCAAACACAGTAACAGAGCCTAAATACTAATGAAAGTAGATTTTTGTGGGATCTCACATCATCAGTCGGTATAAAATTCTAAAATTAATCAAAAAATAAATAAAAACAACAAATTATAAACTCCAGTAACACAACACTTGAACAAAAAAAATCAATGCTTTTATATACAGAGTGATCAGGAGGATAGGGCAATACTTTTACAACTCATTCTAGAGGCTAAAAATAAGAAAAAAGTTCTTACAAACATAGTCCAAAAACGCTTCATTAGCAAGTTATGTAGGGTGAAAGATTTCGCCCGAGTTTCAGTTCCTCCAGGTAAATTAAGGCTTTCTGAAATTCTGGGAAGGTCAATTAAGGGGAAAATTCAGTCGTTTCTTATGGTTTTTGAGCTGGGAAATCAGAAAAAATAGATCCCAGAACTGTATCTCTCTTGGTTTCTAAGATATCCCATGTAAATCGCCAAAAATAGGGTCAAAAAACACATTTTTTTACGTTTGACGTATAATAATGTTGTTAAATTGGCAATAAATCATACATTTTTAAACATAAATTGTAGAGAATTTAATTATAAGAAGACTGAGAAGAATTTGCCCCTTAATTGACCTTCCCAGAATTTCAGAAAGTCTTAATTTACTTGGAGGAACTGAAACTCGGGCGAAATCTTTCACCCTGTGTAACTCACTAATAAGCGTTTTCGGACCTATGTTTATATGAAATTTTTTCTTATTTTTAGCCTCTAGAATGAGTTGTCAAAGTATTGCCCTATCCTCCTGAATCACTCTGTACATATAAAATGCTGTATGTTATTTATATATATATATATATATATATATAAACACACACACACACACACACTCATGGTTTGATAAAAAAAATATGTGGAATTTTTTAATTCCACATATTTTATGTTGGTAGGCTTGTCCCTAACATATATTTACATTGATAACATATATATTTATACTGGATGCTTAGTTTGTTGCTGGCTGTCAAAATACACATATTTTGGTGTGGTTGGCAATAAACTTGTGGAAAAATGGAATGAAGAATTTCTCTTAAAAATTGCTTTAACTACAGAATAAATTACAGCTCTGTATTAAAGATATTGAATGTTGCTTTTGGTGATTCTTCTATGACTAAAACAAACATTTACAAGTGGCACAAACATCTCCAAGAGGGTTTTGAAAATGTTGAATATGATGGACACACTGGAGTTCCAGCACAACTGATGACTAAATAAAAAAAGTAAAGAAAATAATTATGGACAATCACCAAATCACTATCAGGGAGTCAATAAGGATTACTACATTGGAAGATCTATGCCATTTGAGTGAAGCAATCCAAAGAAAACAGCTGGATTTTTGGCAAAACAATTCGTGGCAATTGCACTACGATAATGCACCTGATAACAGTTTTTCTTTTTTTTTTTTGCTTGATGATATCGCCGCATAAGCTTGAAGTTTGTGCATACTTCACAACTTATTCATGAATTTTTGGGCAAAAAACAATGTTGTTATGATGTCTCAATCTCCACATTCATTAGACATCATCTCCTACCTATTCCCCTGAAAAGAACCAAAGAAAGATGATATTTTGCCATCATTGAAGAGATAAAGACAGAATCGTTGAAGGAGCTAAATGTCAAATCAGAAATTGCATTCCAGAGATGTTTCAAAGATTAGAAAAAGTGCTGGCACAAATGGATTATACTGAAAAGAAATTTTTTGAAACTGACAAAATTAATATTGCTGAATGATTTTTTGAAAAAAAAATTAAAATTCCATGTATTTTTTTATCAAACCTCTTAGATTTTTTTTTTTTTTTTTTTTTTTTTTTTAACCTCCGGAACCACAATTAAGTATATCTTCAGAGGGATGAGATGAAT
>JAAAKQ030087103.1:0-14841 GCA_010016005.3 Zanna intricata
AAGTTTTGTTTCAAGTTGAAAAAAAGTGCCAAAGAAGCTTACAAAATGTTAAAATCAGTGTATGGTGATAATGTAGTAACTTTGATGACTGTTTACAAGTGGTATGAACAATTTAAAAGTGGAAATGAGTTAGTTAAGGACAAGGAACGGTTGGGACGTCCTTTGACTTCAAAAACATTGTTTTTTTCGATTGTGAGGACATAGTGCAATCAGAGTTCGTTCCAAGGGGAACAACTGTAAACTCTGAATTTTACAAGGGGGTAACTGGAACATTTGCGAAACGATGTGCGAAGAAAGAGACCTAAAAAGTGGGCTAACGGCTTTCTTCTTCATCATGACAATGCGCCATGCCACAAGTCGCTTTTGATTCGTGAGTTTTTGGCTGCTAAAAGTCTTCCTGTCTGTCCACATCCGCCTTAATCACCAGATTTAGCACCATGTGACTTCTGGCTCTTCCCGAAAATAGAAAATGTGCTAAAAGGGAAACGTTTTGACACCATTGCTGACATTGAGAAGGCCACGACAGAGCAGCTGAAAGCCTTCCAGAAATGCTTCCAGTCGTGGATTCAATGTTGGGATAAGTGTATTGCTAGCCAAGGACAGTACTTTGAAGGAGATTAATTCATATTAAAGGTAACTTTTTTACTTCGTTTTTTATAACATAATTCACCGTATTTTTTTTATCACATCTTATATATATATTAAACACATATGTGTATAAATTCTCGCTTGTGTCTTTCTCTCCTATATATATGCTTAGCATCATGATGATTTTTGATTATGAGTCAGTTATTTTTTTTCTCCATGCAAAAGTCCATCACAAAAGTGTCCAGCACAACGTGCCAATAAAAGTTTTCACTTCAAAAATAGTTTTATGAAATAACAGTGATGCAATAAAGTAAACATAATAAATAAAATTGGTACAGAATAAAATAGAAATTTGAAGGTGTTAATTAAAAAGTATGAGTACAAATCTGCACGTTTATACAAGAATACATAGAATTCAAGATTATTAACTATTTAATGATTTGATTTAAGGATTATATATAATAATCTTTTAACAATTATATTTAATAATGTTTGAGAATTCAAGAGTAATACTGAATTTGTAACAAAAATACTTTACAAGTATATTAATGATCAGGAACAGTCAATCTACAATATCAAATAAGAAACCAAGCATCAAGAGAATGGTAAAGATTATTGTTTTTACTTTATGAACATAAATAAAGAATATTAAACAAATTACTTTCTTTCTTAAATAGCATAAGGGTATCAAGTAATACATTAAAAATACATATAAAAGATATCTTGGGGTCTAGTGTAAATTCTTTATTTTCAATTTGTTTTCATTTTATGGTGGTATTAATCACGAAAGAAAAAATCTTTAAAGAGTAATGCCTTACAAAGCATTTCTAGAAAAAAATGAAATTTTTTATCACATTAACTTACTTTTTTCTGTGTCAATTTTATAAGTCATAACCTACTTTAGGAAAGCCTGCAGGAATTAAAACAATTACTCACAAAAATACCCTGTTTTTGTCTGTTTTCTTGGTAGTCCAATTGCAATGTTTTGCTAAGAGGTTATAAAAAAATATTAAAGAAAAGAGGGTTTTTTTGGTAGGTTTTAATGTAGCAGCTACTAAAAATAGCTATTAAATTTTAGCTCTTATTAAAAAGATAGACAAAATAATGTTTATGCACAACTATGTATTTTTTAACATCATTATTATAATACATGTATAAACATAAATTAATAAATTTAATTAACAAATGGATTGAAAAAGAATTATGAAACATAAGTATTTCTATTAAAACTGATGTGTCTTTTGGTAATCTGTTAGAAAAGGAAATAAGTGTTCTAACAAAACAGTTGTACAAATTACATTACGCAGTTAGTATTGTGTTTTATATTTATTAAAGTGACTGTGATCTGTTATTGGAGAAAGTTGACATGTTTTATTATTTATAGTAAATTATTTTTTCAGAACATTTTTAAATGAAACTACAAAACTAAACTACATAATTATGAGTAGTATTGTAAAACAATACTACTAAGGCAAAAAACCTACTATATTAAAACCAAAGAGTGAAAATTAAAAAAAAATACTTCAACAGGTAACTTGATTTATAAAGTGTTGGAATGGTACCAGAAAAAAAAACAAGTAATAAACAAAGTACTGTTGTGCATAATTGTGAATAATTTTTATATTTTTAAATTACAATTAAAGATAACAAAGAAAAGAACATCTTTTAACATGGTTAAAATACAATTTTCTCTGATATGCTCATTAGATATAACTCTTCAAAGACAAGCTTTTTACTCTACGATATATATATATATATCTTAGTATATATGTGCATATATAGTATATATGCATTTCTTAAGTAAAATATACAACTATCTAAAATAATATATACAGCTCATAAAGCTAAAATAATAAATAGATACTATCTATTAAATACTTATCAGATCAGGAGGCAGTGAATAAAAAATAAATCTAAACAACCATTATTAGGTATGTAAATAATAAACTGAATAATTTTAAATTATATTAAAATACATTTAATGTACAGAGTTATCTAAACTGCTTTTGATACCATTTGTTCTTGATAAATGAGACTTTGCTGAGATAAGCAAGTTATTTTCCCTACACTTCAATTTTGAATATCATAATTTATATAAATATAAAAGAAAAATATTACAACAGAAACTTAATTTTCTAAAAGACAGCAATCAAATATAAACATCATTAAGCTAACTGTATATTTTTTTTTTTCTGTACAGAGTAATTCAGGAGTAAAGGAAAATAATTTGGGAACTGATTCTAGAGTTTAAAATAAGGAAAAAAGTTCATAGAATCATGTCTGAAAAAGCTTTGTTATTGATTTATAAAATGATTTGTTATTGCCTTATTTTTGACTAGTGAAAAATTTTCCCCAGATTTCAGTCCCCTAGTAAAATGAGGTTATACTGAAATTGTTAAAGCATTATATAAGAGGCAAAATTGATAGTTTCTAATGTTTTTTTTTGAGTTAAAAAAAAACAAATAAAACAAGTTCCAGAACTTTATCTCCTATAGTTTTCATGATATCCAATGTAAAACAGAAAAATTTTATGATGAAAAACACATATTTTTAAGTTTGAAGTTCAGTAACTTTGTCAAATGACCAAAAATGTATATATTTTATTATCAGAAATTGCAGAGAACTTAATTCTTAGAAAGACTGATACAATAAAGTCTATGAAAAACAAAAGCAATAAAATTTTATTATCAAAAACAAAACAGAAAAAAAGTTAACAGAAAAATAATATGAATTAATAAAAATTAAAAAGATGTTTTTAGCACAATAAATTTAGGCCTTTGAAAAATTGAAATCCTTATATAATAAGGCTAATAAAAATTTCACTATGACCTCACTTCACTACTTTTTTTTTTTTTTTTTTTTTTTACCTTGGAATCACCGTTAAGGTATATCATGAGGATGAGATGAATGAATTGTAGCGTGTATGAAAAATGCCATGCCTGACCGGGATTCGAACCCGGGACCTCCGGGATAAAAGGCCGAGACGCTACCACTCGTGCCACGGAGGGCGTTAACACTTCACTAGTGGAGGGGGGACTGAAATCTGGGCAAAATGTTTTGCTAGCCATACTCTCTGATAACAGTGTTTTTGGATGGGCATATGCTTGTATGAACTTCTTCCTTATTTAAAACTCTAGGATTAGTTCCCAGATTGTTATCCTTTCTTCCTGAATCAACCATGTATAACTCATCAGCCAAAGAAAACAATTTCAAATATTAAAAATATTTTTTATAAATTAAACATACAAATTTTGAAGTTGCCTTAAATTAAAATTTAGTGATGAATGAATTTACACGTACAATGATGTAATAATAATACTTATTACTTAATGGCTATAAATGTACATGAAACTCAATCTACAGTCATAAGGTTTACTGATGCATTTATTTCTTCCTCTTGGTCAGTAACTGTTTCAGGTTGTTGAGAAGTTACTTCCATATTTGAGCTTTCTGTATCCTATATAAAAAATAAAAATAATATGAGATTAAAATAATTAGTTCTAACCTATGACAACAAAATACACAGATTAGTTCCAGCAGTGTCGAGTTAGCTGCTAGATGTAATTAAATAAAACCTTACTAAATTTGTATTATTTATACAAAGCTTACAGATAATAAACTTATTCTATTTGTCTTGCAGTTTTAATGATTCTTTGGAGCTTCATCGGGTGATATGTTGGAGAAAGTCATGCAGAGCTTTAACTGAAGGAATGCAGAACTTATAATCCTGAAGGAAAAGATTTATTTATTATGACAAGACACTACTTTCAAAACTGTACGTTATGACACCATCAAAACATACACACAAAAAAAGAAACACATATACAAAGAAATTAATTACACTAAAGCAAAAAGTTAATAATTCTAACTTTTACTGGTGCTAGAAGTTGCACTGCTGTTTCACTATAATTACAATTACATAATTCACTTAATTTACATATCACAATATTAGCTTACACACCTGGCATTGCTCAGGAGTCATAATTTCTCATAGGCCAGCCATTTCTTTTTTACAAAAATTGTCACTAAATTTCCAACGCAAGGGATTTGAAGAAAGAACAAGTACTTTAAATTATCAATCAATATACTAATGCAACTATACAAGTATACTATATATAAATAACTTATGCAACTATACAAATATGTATAAATGTATAATATACATTAAAATAAATACAACTTTCAAACATATTAACACAACATTTTTTCTTTCCTCCTGGAATTTGGATTAACAGATAATTTGGTGATACACCCACACATAATTGACCATTTACAGTTTTAAGCATTTTGTAAGAAGCTGATCCTTTAATTGTATGAAGCATTCTAAAGATTCTATAAATGACTGCATTCTTAGGAAAAAGCACTGCATTATTTGGATGAATAGTGCAGATATGTCATAAAGCCTCTCTCACTACATCACCCCAAAACAGGTACTCCATTTTTTCTTTTGGAAAAAACTTTCTTCTAGAATCCCAGGTATAGTAGTAAAGAATTTCTGAATATAGCAATGTCTTTGGAAATGTTGACATAACTGAAACAAGCCTATAAAGATTGTCCTGGACGGTTCAGTAGTAACCATTTATGTATTTTCTCTGGTGAAGTAGACTGTTTGGCCATTCTGTAACTGCATGCCTGAGCATGCAGTAAATGACTGTGTTCAAGCTTGTCACCAAGAGGCTCGGAAGGAAGCTTCAAATTATCCCAGATGAACAGATTGATGAGATCAGCTCGCTCTTCCACAGGCGACCAGATGTCAAGTAGCAGCTGATGCCTCTGGAAGAGGCAAGAAGGACCTCTCTGCGGGTGGCCACTACTCTCCCCGATGGTCAGAACAGCAACAGATGCAAGATGTAGGATTAGTTAGGTTAAGGATTACTGCTGTTAAAAAAAAAACCGAGGTGTACGTTAGAAGTGAATCATGGCAATGTGTAGGGCCAGGGAGGCAGCCCAATTGCTGAGGATAACTTGTTCCGGGACACACACAAGACTGTTCTGGATCGGGGTAAAATAAAAGTTAAATTCCAACAAAATAGACCCAAACCGATAATGCCAAGAAAACAGAATAGATGCAAAAACATTAGGATATAACCAAGATAAGTATTTGGAACAACTGAACAAACAAGATTTAGACAATGTTTGGAACAAAATTAAAGAAACCCTTATCAAGGCAATGAAAGGAACCGTGGAAACATAAAGAAAACTGAAATACATTTGGCAGAAGGAGAATGTGACTAGATGCTAGAGAAAAGAACAAAATTATGGAAAGGCTGGCACTCCAACAAAATAAGAGGAAAAATGGAATAAATTTAGGTCGCAATGAAAACAATAGTAACTCCTATTGGAAATACAACAAGACACAATTGGAAAAAATAAAACTTCAAATGCAAAACACTAGGGATTTCTGCAAGACAGTCAAAGAACAATGAGGACACCAGCCAGCAAGCTTATGCTTTAGGAAAAGGAATGGTAAACTGCCTGATACTAGTGGACTATTTCCAGACACTACTCAACTGTATTGAACCCAAGAAACAACTTAAGATTCAAAACAAACAAGAATCCCAATGTCGAATCAGAATCACCTACAGAAGAAGAAATACAATTCATCATAAAAACACAGGCACCAGGAGAGGATGGTATCATTGCAGAAATGCTAAAATATGGAGAAAAAACTGTTGCGAGGAAATATGAAAGACAGAGAAGTTACCAGATGACTGGAAATGTATGCTAAGCCCTCTACTGCACAAGAAAGGGAATTGAATGGACACCAACAACTATAGAGTAACCTAAAAAATCTTACCCTAAGCCCTATAATACATAGTTGATGAACGAGCAGACCATCTAATGGGAGAATATCAAGGAAAACTTAGAAAGGACTTGACTTATGGCAGATTCTTCACAGAATAAAGTTTCAGCTTCAAAAAAATCTTGAGATTTCGAACACTATAAAGCATCAACATTGCAGTCATGTTTATGGCTTACAAAAAAGTGTACAACTGCACTGACAGAAAATTGCTCTTTAAAACACTAAAAGAATTCAGCATCAAAAGGAAAACAAGAACTCTAATCAAACAAACCCTAATCAACACCACCTCCAAAATTAAATTCCTTGGAGAAATATTGAAACCATTTGAAATAAAAACAGGAGTGAGACAAGGTGATGGGCTATTTACCCATTCTGTTCAACCTAATTCTAGAGAAAATAATAATATGGAAACAAGAAGTGGAAAAGACATCAAAGGGATACAATTAGGAAAAAGGAAAGACAATCTTTTGTTCTATTAAATAACTTTTTACTATTCACAGATGATATTGCCTTAGAGTATAAAACAACGAGGAAGTGCAAGTAATGATCAAGACAAGAAGTCACTAGAAAAAATATCAAAAGGAAAAGTACATGAAGAAAAAATACAGCAAAAACAAAAGAGTAGGCAACTTTAAATACATAGGAGTAAGATACTTAACAAACTAAATAAAACAACAAACATACAGTGCATTAAAAAATTGGTACGAGCAAATAGAATTTTACAAAACCGATATAACAAACAGCATATCATACAAAGCCAAAATGAGGTTACAACAAGGTAATAAAACCAAAAGGGCTCTATGCATTGGAATGCCTAACACTCAATAAGAAAGGAGAAATACAAGAAATTGAGGAAAGAGAAAGGCAAAATCTCAGGAAAATAAGGAAAACAGAAGATGGCACCTGAAAAATTCAGACAAATGAGAACTTCTACAAACACACAAGAGACCTTCACAAACATCACACAGAAGACATGCAAAATTCTATGAACACCTTGAACATTACAGAAGATAACACACAAGGTAGAGATGATTTCCGGAAAATAATAAAAATTTAAGAACTTGAAAGATAAAGGTCATAAACCAAGGACAATCAAGAAGTAGACTGATGAACAGAAAGGGAATCATAGTGGAAATAAGAAAAAAATCTGAGAAGCAAACAAAGAAGCTAAACAACAAATGAATTCACCATGGTAAAAATAAAACCAAAATGAATATGAATGGATGAATAAATATACATTAATCTGTTGGGAGGGCTGCTCTGGGGAAGCTGTTTTCCTTTCTAAGCCAGCAAAATAAGCCTTATGACTAACAATGCCTGTCAGGTACTAAGAGATTACTAATCCCTCTAAAAAAATATAAAATACAATATAAGTGTTGATATGTAGTATAACATAAATTAATATATAAATTACAATAAATAAATAATTATAATATATAAATAAATATGTAATACAATATGAAAGGGTTGATATGGTATAACTTATTAAGTTTTTGAACATAAATTTTTATCAGATACATTTTGCTAACAATCATTTCTTTTCAATTAGTAACACTAACAATCTTATATAATACTAACACTAAGATTGGAATCAGAGTTTGCAGCAATTGTCCGTTATCCAACAATAAATGTTATTTATTTCATTCATTCATCTACTTAATAAATGTAATGGTAATATAAAAACAAGATGTAACATTTCTGGAAACCATTTTACTAAGAAAGAGTGTGTCTTTACGTACAGTCAAAATAACAGCAGTGTTCATAGGAATTAAAAAGAAAACAAAAAAACAAGAGCAAATCAAGTTAACTTACATTCTGATTATCATTTGGCATTTCTTCTAATTCTTTACCATTTGATTGATTCTTCTTTAATTTACAGCTAGAACTTGGATCTGATGTAATATCATTCTGGAAAAACCATAATTACAAATAAAAAAAAGAGCTTTAAAAAGTTAGTACCTAAAAAATTACCACAGTTTGTTTAAATTTGGTAAATTAAATTTGGTTATAAACCATTAATAAATATTTTACCAGGTCATCTGACAAACACCTAGTTTTATATTTTTTTAAATAAAATATTTGTAAACATTTTTTGAGTACAATCTGGTATTTTTCAGAATGAGGCAAATAGAAATTTTAAGACTATAATAAACTGTGTATTAGAAAATAAAGAATACATCTTAAATTTATAATACAAACTGACAACGAGAAAAGATAAGTAATTTTATAAGTTATGGTTGTAACAAAACTGGAATCTTTAATATTACTGCTCCTAATTTCTTTAATACTGCATATTTATCAAATAATGAGTGAAACATATGTATATATTTGCATTAATATTAAAATATGAAGGACTTCTGTTTCTTGTTTCAGTAAATGTAAAGATTCTTTAACTGTATTTTTTCTCTCGTTAGATGTCACAAAGGTAATACTTGTAGGTAACCTGACACAAGTCACAAACAACTCTTAAGAATAACCAGCACCCGATGATAAGTTCACTGAAGTGAGAAATGAAATGGTTTCCTGTTTGCGTATCAGCAGCCAAGCTCACTGAAACACAGGTGATATTTAGATACTCAGGCCATATGGGAAAGTAACTAACTGTTGTCTTTTGTACCTCAGATGGCTCACATGCATCATGGCAGTAAGAAAGACTAAGACAGATTGTGTAAAACAACATATTAATAAATCTCTTATTGCTGTAAAACAATGAATTATATACACAGTCTTAAATCAAAAGGAAAACCGTAAGTGTATCCAATTCAAAAAGTTAAACATTAACAGTCTGTAACTAGTCTAGATAGTCTGCATTTATCATTTATAGCAGTGATAATTCTATGAATCATGTTCGAGAAAATCATGGCCAAGAAAAATTATTATTTTTTTTTTTAATGTATTCATATTCATCTACAAAGTTTAATTTACAGTGTTCTTTGCTTATATACTTAAATAATATTAGATTTCTCACTGTTAGAAATATTTATCATTAAAATGAGATATAATTTTAATTTTATTTCTTGCATTCTGCAGTATGTCTGTGATGACCTTGTTCACCCAGACAAATGTATATTGCAGACACAGTACTTTTTTTGAACATTTATAATTGTGGATTACTTATTACATGGATCTGTGTACATCAGTTTGCTGAACACACAGACATGCATCTACATGTCCTCCTTAACATGTTGCAAAGCATCTCTAGAGTTATGGTTCAAAAGGCTTTCTACACACTCATACAATTCTTCTATGTTCAGTTACACAAGCCTTGATTATTCCCCGTAAAGAATGGTCAGAACTTCATGGTGAACACTGCAATGGAACTGGATATGCTTGTGATGCAGTCTGTGAAAATTGTTTATTTAGGAAATCACATTCTGGAAGAACAAAATTAGTTGGAGCTCCATCTCACTATATCCAGACATGATCCAAAATATCCAGAAATGTGAAGTGGAGAAAAATGGATGGCAAAATAACAAATCAATAAGTCTACTAATGGTGAATGAGAAAGAAAGGAAAAAATTAGGGTGCCCCCCCCTCCCCTATACAAGGCAAGATTTAATTATCATCACACCAAGAGGATAAATGAAGGGGAGAAGGAAAATAGGTAAATCAATGGATGATCTCTAGAATTAAATAGAGTACAAACTATTAAAAACAAAAGAAGTAATTAATAAGAAAAAAGTGGAGAAGAGATGTACTAGAGAACTACTTAAAAAAATGAAGGAAAGTATTAGAAAATACATATAAAATAAAAAAATAAAGAAAGGCGACTACTTTTTCAGTCTGTTCTGATGCTTCAGATTCATCAGTATTTTCAGTCCTAGTTTCTGTCCTAACTAGATTATTTTCTTCAGTTTCAGTCTTTAAGGAGTCTGAGGACGGCTGATTCATGTTAGCTTCATTCTCTTCAATTGATGGTTCTTGTGCATCTGAAGATTCCTGAGCACTTACAGGAGATGCAGAAGAATCTGTCAAGATCATACATAAAGAGTTATTATAAGAACAAATAAAATTATGGACTAAAATAAACTAAGGTTTTCATTTACTCTTATTTCCTTAGTTTAAATCTTACTTTTAAATGTTACTCATAATGACTTTTCACAATGTATAATTTTTATAAATGCACACCACAGACATACTTATGCACTTAAAAACCCATAGATACAAGGAATTATCCTGGTTGTGGCATCTAATATGACGTAACCATAAAACAAAATCATGGTATGAATGAAAAATCTTAAAACTTATTTTATGTAAACTGCAACTTTTTTAAGATGCCGCAGGCCTCACTTTATTCTCAATTATACCTCTAAAGTAGTGGCAATTGATAATATGCTACATTATCAAGAAATCAGGGAAAATTGAACATTACCAAAAACCGTCACTAAACTTATGCACATTTACATGTATTTACTATAGTTCAGTTTGTTATGAATATTTGAGCAAAATGCAATCAAAGTTAAAACAAAATTTTCAGCAGTGTTATTTCTACTGTAACCTTCCTATCATCTTGAATAAATTCACTGACAAGACAGTCAGAAACTAAGTTGAAATTTCAATTGTAAATTAATCTCATAAGTAACTAATAACAACCTTTATTCAGCTACTTTCAAACTATTCAACCAACTCATAAAAATGTATCCACAATTAACAAAAAATAGTTAAATATTACAGTAGTTGTCAATCTGCTGTTTATATTGATATGGATGCCAAGTTATTATTTTGTAACTATTACACTTATTAAAAATAAATATGTCTATTTAATGAATGACCCTTACATATCTTTTGAGTACATGCCTCTCCCAACATTTTTTTTATGCCTGTAACTTTTAGTAATCCAGTTCAATCATATTTCTTTATCAGGTTCAATCATTTGAATTTATTTTGGTTTTATAGTTAAGCTCTTCGATTCAAAAGGTTTGCTTCGATTCAACTTTTGACTAACAACCACATTTAGGTTCCATAGTTTTAACATTATTAGTTCCTAACAAACTTAATTTTCTAAATTAACATAATGCAGAAAGAGGTTTTCTTTATAATCACATAACAAAAATACAGAAGCCTTTTCACAAAAAAAAACCCCTGATATTTTATGGTAACTTATTTCTCATACTAAGTTACAATTACTATATTACCTTAGAATACTGAAATTCTTATCCTAATCGACAGTAGTTACGATTTGTTTTACTAACATAATTAGAGATCTCACAAACTGGTGTGTTGAATGATATGATGAAAGCCATTCCTCTGATTGAAACTGAATGTTAAAAAGGTTAAAGGTAACCTTCTATTTTAACCTTGCAAACATGAAACTTCAAATAATTGTTCACTATTCTACATAATATGTTGACTTATTTAGCGTGCAAAGCCATCAATTTCATTAGATTTAGTGCAGCTATTATTTTATGCATAACTTAATTTTTTATATCTGTAAAAATACTTTCAAACATATTAAAATTATTCTTGAATTTATTGAATGATGACAGAGAAGAGTTAAAAATACTTTCTAATTGATTTTAGTGACAAGTCTAAGAATGGAGCCCATTTTTCTACAATAAAAGTGCATAAATGAAGATCAGTTTAATTGATTTATATAATACTTTTGAATCTCAAAAGTACTGTACAAATCAAGAAAGCTGTAGTATCTACCACAGCTTTCTTGATTCAGGGCCTGTAGCAGTAGCATCGCTTGTTTATGTAACAGATGTAATCATTATATGAAGTACATATAGCTGTTAAATTTATTAATTATAAAGCCAAGATGTGTAGATAATACTGAATTGGCCAGACCCCATATTAAACAAGAAGTTTAGCACTAATCTACATCATTCCTAATGCACCAATCCAAATCAACTGAAGAGATTACAATACTACAAAAACTATATAAATAGGCTATATCCCAAAGACTATTTCCATTGATACTCTACCTAATAACTTACGTAAGCAAAAAAAAAAAATTCAGTTCCTTTTATAATGTCACTTACATGAGCAACACACAGGAAATATCTACAGGTTTTAATAGAATTTAACTCCGTAAGTCAACAAAAGAATTCTGGAATTAAAATATGAAAGTAGAATATGAATTATTATTACCACCATAAACGATAAGAAACACTGGGAAAAAAATCAAATTCAACTGAGTACACATCTCTGTTAAGAAATATAGAAATTACTAAAATGTTTTAAATTCCATGGATGATCCATTGTGCCTGTAAAGGTACATAGGATTTGTGCAACTAGGGGCAGTTATTTAAACACCTTTCTGAACTAAGGCATCAAAAAATTTAAATGTATACTGCAAGCAGAATTTTATCAAATAAGTTTAAATTATGATTATTTTTAAATGACTTTCCAGTAGATGCTCATTTTGCTATTCCTGTTATGCTCTTGTTAAAACTTTAACTCTGATATATTCATAAATTTTAATGAACTGCAGTTTTCCTTGTACTTAAATCCTGTACCTTAATCATAATCAAATTTTATTTTCATCAATTTATCATCAAATCCATCTGCCAAATGAGACTTCACTTTAGCTTTTTCATGAGAATGTTTTCTTCATAAACTCAGTCCACAGTAGTTAGGAGTAAATACTGCAATTCTAAACAAAGCTAAGTCACACTATTGAATCAGACCAAACATTTAGCCACTTACTTTTTTCATAGAATGAAATACGTTACATGGCAAGATGCTATCTCATTTATACAGAATGTATAAAAAAATTATTTTTTCACTGAGAGTGTTTTATTACAATACCTTCACCAGGTGTAACTGGAAAAAATTATCAGTAAACAATTTGGTAATCATTTAAAATTACACTTATCACCTTTTTTACTAAATAAAATATGCTACAGTTATCCAACAGCAAATCATAAAATTCACTATAAAAATTATCAAAAAAATAATGTAAAAGAGATAATTCATATTATTTCATACATACATCTTATTATTATCATCATAGCAATATTAAAAGGTGCTACCTAACTATATAATAATCTGAATGGAACTTACAGAACTTTCAGTACGGAATAACCCTTTCAGTATAGATAAAAATACTTTATCATGAACAGAGTTAAAACTGTGGCCATGACTCATTAAGACATTTGTCGTATTATATTTTATATAGATAACATTCTTTCTTCAATTTTATAATATTTTGATAAGTCATTACAATAAGAGATTGATTACATGAATTTAATGGTATTTAAAATTACATACAATTTCAATTATTTTAAGCATCTGCAGTTGACTGAATTTTTCATGTTTAAAATTTATAGAAGTTAGACAGTATTTTTTTAGAAGTTAGATAGTAAATGAATAATTATAACCGCAATATAAGATATTACACTATATTTTCATTATAGTATAATGAAAATTTATACTAGTGAATTAATTTTCATTTATACACTAGTTTACCTTAGTAAACCAGTGTAAAAATGAAAATTTAATACTCACCAACTATCACATTTTTTAGTTTTACATCTATATCCTCAATTTCCTTCTCATTATGGCTATGATTTGAATGATTAGTTTCCATTTCTATAACATCAAGTGACGAAAGACTACCAGACAGTGAATGACGTTTGTTTTTAGCAGCTTTCTCAGCAGATGCATACGCAGATTTTTTTCCACATGACGCAATATGCCTTGCTATGTAAATGACAGAAAGAAAATAATAAAATACATACAATAAATAATAAATACATGATATTAATATATTAATCCAATTACTTTAAATCTAAGCACTAATAACAGAAATGAGCTTACCATTAATAAAATTACATACCTTATTTATTCTCATTTATCACAATGTCATATAAACCAATAAGCATTAGGTTTTTTCATATCAGTTCCTTTAGTGATACAACATTTATGACAGGTGGTAACAGTAATAGTGGAATGTTTTCAATTCAGTAACGTGCAATGATTTAGTTCCCACTAAGTTCCTTATAGTATATTACTTGATAAAAATCAAAATTGAAGAAAATGATAAGGAAAGTATAGATTTCAAATTAATGACCTATATTAAGATATGGTTATGTTGGCATGTATTATTTACTAAAACATGTTAGAAAAACATGGCTGTGTAGTATACAAACTACAGTGAATAAAACCCTCACTGCCATACAGTACTCAGTAACTGTTTAATTCTGTAGTCGTAATAGACTTAGAGGTTACTAAAGTTTGTCCATATCAGCACATTGAATAATACTAATAATATAAAACCAATTGAATCGAGTGTAAAATCTAAGCTCCACTAATATTTAATTCAGGTGATTTAACAATAGTAATACTAAAAATGGATTTACATGTTTAATCCATGTTTTATAAAAAAAAAAAAAAAAAAAAAAAAAAAAAAAAAAAAAAAAAAAAAAGCAAAAAGAAAAAAAAAGCTTGGGCCCTGAGGGGAAAAAAGAGGAGAATGTTGTTTTGGCGTGGGGGGGCCACCAAAA
>JAAAKQ030087124.1:0-14841 GCA_010016005.3 Zanna intricata
CCTAACGGTGGTTCCGGAGGTTAAAAAAAAAAGAAAAAGAGTTATAGCCAAATAAAATTTTAGTTAATGAAATATTTGGATCTAACAAAGGAAGGAAGGCTCGGTTCTAATCAGACTTCATCTCCTTTTTTTCCAATTTTTTTTATATTTTAAATTTATTGATTTATTAATTATTATTAACCTTTGATTGTAAAAAAAAAATGTTTATGATAAATAATAATTTAATAAAAAAAAATTATGAAAAAATATCAGAAGTTATTAATTGAATAAAAATTAATGTAGTTTTTATTTTTAAAAAAAATTATGTAATTAATATGCGTACATGGAAGTCATGTAGTGTCCACACAGATTTTTTTGTATTCGGTTATATTTATTGTTTCAAAAGTTCATTTTATTATTTCAATTTAAAAAAAAAAATATTTTACATGTTAATAATGTTTATTTATTTATGTTGCGAAATAATTTTCTTTACTAATAATTCATAAAATTATTTTTAAATTTAAATGATATCGATGACATATTATATAAATTATTGGAACTATTATTAATGCGTAGTTTTTTTTTTAACCTCCGGGACGACCGTTAGGTATTTCTTCAGAGGATGAGATGAATGATTTGTAGCGAAATGCCTTACCTGTGACCGGGATTCGAACCCGGGTCCTCCGGAAGAAAGGCCGAGAGGCTACCGCTTGTGCCACGGAGGCCGGCTATTAATACGTAGTTAGACAAATCAAACGTAACTACGGAATGAGTATGTACGATTTGAACTTTCCGTTATTTATCCTACAGTTGTAACGGTCGAGTTGATTTTTGCCAACATTATAATATCTCTTGCTATAAACGAAACAACTTAAAACAACGTAGTGTGAGCGTTGATAAAAAAAAAATGAATGTGCGTTTGTCTAGTTTAAAAAAGTAGGTTGATGGATGTACTCGCTTGTACAAGCACGTTTTATTACAAGAGTACCGTAAAATAATAAAAATTATAGCATTACTATTATTATTATTATTATACAACTACTACTATTATTGTTGTTGTTGATGTTCTAGCTGTTCGTTGTAATGAGGTTGCTGTGGCTTTGATTAGCTGCTGCTGTTTTGTATATTGTTTAGTTTTTATTGTCCCCAAAATACTGACGTCAAGTCACTCAGATCTAATTAAAAACTAAAATAAAGAATTATCTCTTTAATTCTAGGCCGCAATATATATATATATATATATGTAATCAATTCATAGATTGCATTTTAACATTTTTTGATCATCTATTTTTTTGTATGGTTATATATACTTTTGCATTAAATAGTAAATTAATTTACCGTTGATAAATGCTTTGGAGTTACATTTATACTTTTGCATTAAATAGTAAATTAATTTATCGTTGATAAATGCTTTGGAGTTACATTTAAATACAGTAATATTTCTTATTATTTTGTAGAGTACGAGGAAGAAATATATTTAAATGTCGATGTGAAAAAAATTGTCTTTGATGCGCGCTCTATATGTTGATTTCTAATAAATATTGGGTTTTCATGTTAATAATTTTTCCTACAGTATTGATATGCGGTAATATAAATATTTTATTATACAATAATATTTTTACCAAAACAAATAATATTATTTGTTTTTACATTATATACTTTAATTATTAGGGAAATGTGTACCTTAGAGGCAAATTTCTACTACGTTCAGTATACTGACACGAAACAAACTTCCTTTGATGCGGAGAATCTGCTGGCTAATCGCTTTTACATCGCGGTGGAAGTTTGTATATAACATTAAAGTGGCTTGATTTTCGAAATAAAAAATTTACATCGTCTTTGGTTTTGTTATTTTTTATTTTCTTGTGTTAGTATTTAAATGTAAGGGTTATTATGATATACGTAAATATAGTTGGATGTAATTCAGATAGAAGTATTTTTACTTGAAATTCAAAAAAACTATTAAAAAAACTTGAAAAAAAAATTCCTTTCCGGCATGCCGGAAAGCGGAGGTAGATTTCACCCGTGCTTAGTAGGGGGAAAAAAGATGTCTACCTTAAAAGTTAAGAAAGATTTATTAAAAAAAAAAACGTATTTAAAATTTATTCAGTACGGCAATGGTTTCATGTAAAAAAAAGTTTTACATGTTAAGCATATGACAAGTCCCATCTTCTTACAATTTCAGCAACATTTTGTTCATCTTTTGCCGTAAGGGTTGGTCATATCAAAAATTGTATGACAAAAGTTTTACATAATGTTTAGAGGAATAACGACCACTCTAAACCTTTTCGATACTGAGCCTATAAAGGGAGGTATGATTTGTTTTTTGTCTTCGAAACCATATTTTTTCCACCCCTGAGCCAACGGTTGGTGATATTAAAACCTTTACTTAGATAAGTTTTAGACACTTATCCATAGACTAGTTAGTTGGAACATTAAACGAATTCGATATTTTACTTAATACGAAAGTTATAGCGATATTGTTTTCTTCTTTTTTTTTTAAATCCCCCCATTTCCACCCTTGTGGTCGGATTTTGTTCATTAACGAACTCGACCGAGATTTTGTTTCATTATATTTTATATATCAATTTGAAAGTGATTGGCGCAAAATTATGGCAGTTATGTCAAGGAAGTGAAATATATATATATGTATATAAACTTTTGACCTGACAGTGGTTTTGGGGTCTGGGGGATGTGAAATGAGCA
This sequence comes from Zanna intricata, assembly GCA_010016005.3. NCBI lineage: Eukaryota > Metazoa > Arthropoda > Insecta > Hemiptera > Fulgoridae > Zanna > Zanna intricata. Next base: position 2,686 of record JAAAKQ030087124.1, read on the forward strand.
GATATGTCAACATTTTCTGGAAGTCGAATCATGGTACCCATTACAACAGGTTGCTTTCTTAGGAAATCTATCCAAAATATATACACAACACTGTATTGAGTTAGCGTGTAGAGTGAAGAATAAACAAGCATTGCGTTTGTGTGAGGGAGTTCGTCATATGTCTGCTGTGTCATGTCTCGTGTATGATTGTCGATTCGCAACGCGGCCGTATCTACATATAGCACTTTAACATGTTTGTATGTTAATTACCGTACACACAAAAAAAAAACACTGATAGACAAAACGACATTTTTTTAAATGTTTATATCTAGTATTATCTAGTATATATACCACTGTTATGTAGTATCAAATTGTGATACTAATTCTTGAATTGCATTTTTGTGTACATTATAGGTCTTTAAATACAATTTTTCTATCAATCTTAGTTTTAAATAAATTTCGCTTAAAAAAAAATTAAGGGAAAATAAAGTTAAAATCTGTAAAATTTGTAATTTTGCTTAGCTATACGTGAGTTAAAATCATTTCGCTGATGTTTTTTCTTTTATAAATAGCCTCAGGCACATCCCGCATTAATGTCTAATTGTAATCGGCTAGCATGTTATATTACATTTCCCTGTACAGTGGCTTTCCATCATCGAAATGTTTTGGTGGAAAAACATTCTCCGTGTTCGTCACTTAGTCCCTGAAGTTGTCCGGGAAAAATCCAGATGTGTATGGAGAAACTGTATTTTCAATGACATATTGCATTCCATAGCTCTGTACAAAGTAATAGTCAGATTTTTGTTTGTTGATAAAATAATTGCAAACGTATTTAAATGAAGCCAAAGCTGCACTTTCTATATTATTTGTGATTGAGTTAAATAGATCATTTTTGACCAACTCTCTTATTTAAGGACCAAAAAATATTTCTTCTTTAATTTTTCCTTCACTTACACTGGGAAATTTCTGCCTTTTGCACAAAAATCCGGGACTATCCTTGTTCATTGCTGTTACAAAATTTTTCATTAATCCTAGCGTGATATGGAGGGGGGTAAAATTATTTTTTTGGAGTTCAACTAAAGGCTTATGAACAATATTTTTCTCATTTGGAGTTAAGTTGCCTCGTTTCTTCCACTCTTTAGTAATATAATGTTTATCCCTAGCTCGGCTGTCCCATTCGCAAAAAAAAAACAAAAAAAAAACGTCTATTCGGTATAGCCTAACTGCATACCTAACAAAATGACTATAACTTTCAAATCACCACATCTGGTCCATCTAACTGTGAGAGATAGCTAACTGTGAAAGATAGGTTATATATACGAGATGGTTAGTTTGCAATAAGGCACTGTAGACTAAGCGCCTTATAGGGAATATGGGTGCGACAGGAGGCATGGATAGATTGACCACTATCTATGCCAGGCATTGATTGGGCATGGTATTTTTGGAAGCTATCTACACGGCATAAGAAGAGGAAATACACCTGAATATATTTTTTGTCAAAATCCTATGGATTCACCGGGACATATGGTATTTGACTGTCCGGCGTGGGACAATTAAAGACTAAGATTTGTTATATTAGACCTCAAAGCAGAGAAAATGGTTCCAGCTATGCTTGATTTTGAGGATACGTGAAAGGCTGTGGTATTATTTGTAACAACTTTCCTACGTAAGAAAGGAACCGAGGACCGAAGACGGGGTTATTAATGAAAAAAAAGAGAAAGTAAAACGCGAATCGGCGGGAGCGCCTTCAGGTGCAACTCGTTTTGCGTGGGCAAATAAGATAAGACCGAGACCCGGCTGTTGGGGGCGGGAGCTGGGAACGGCATAGCCGGATCTGGCATTCCCGTTCTCGGCGGTTAGAGGCTAAGATACTTAAAAGAAAAGATCCAGACCCGGTGGGCTGACCTGCCGTACCGGATTTACAGTTGGCGGGTGGGGAGTAGAGGCTATTAACTCATTTGGGTTGAGCAATACTTAATTGTAGATCTGACCCTTAGGTGGAGGGAAAGAAAAGGACAATTATGCAACTCATCGGGTTGTCTAGATGTTAACTCATCATCGCAAACCAGCTATCAGCTGATTTCGAAGTCGAGAGTTCTAAATTTCAAATCCTACAAAAGGTTTTGTACTACTTTTATTCGGATTTGAACTAGATTGTGGATACGGTGTTCTTTGGTGGTTGGGTTTCAATTAACCACACTTCTCAGGAGTTGTCGACCTGAGATTGTACAGGACTACACTTCATTTACACTCATTCATACCATCCTCATTCATTCTCTGAACTAATACCTTTAGGTGGTTCCGGAGCCTAAATAGAAAAAAAAGAGAGAGAAGACAATTATGCTCCCTACACACATAATTAAACAAAAGAAACATTGTTCACTGCATTTATTAAAATTAAAAAAAATTATAAAAAATTGTTACTCTGTTATTACTAACCAACATTGTTGCTGTTATTACTATATAACTATTTGTTTACTTTTGGTTTTAATAATACTTTGGTCTAGAGAAAGGAATCATTAAGTTTCTGTTTTTAATAAATTTCAAAAAACTTTCCTACTAATTTAAGTAAATTATTTATTATTTATTTTACCAAAAAAAAAAAAAAAAAACATTCTGTTGATAAGTTTTTAAATAATACTAATTAGATAATCATTCTTGATTGACCTGAACGTTTATTTATTAACATAAATCATTATTTTTATGTATTAATATGGAGTGTAGGTAACCTCTTTTTTTTTCTTTTTTTTTTTTCATTATATTTATTCTTCCAACAAAATTATTGAAAACTTGCTCTCAACAAGGTTTTCTTTCTATGGTTTCTCTGGATCTTTCCAGGTAAGTACTGTTAGAGTTTCTTTTTGTTATCCTTTGATTATGAAGGCAATCACTGATTTTATATGATTTGTGTAATGTTTAATTACATGATCTAAGTAAATTACTATTTATTTTATATCCTAGATTTATGTCTAGAATTTTAACTTTTTGATTTACTTTAAATCACTACTTTATATCTTAACCAATGTTTTTCATCAAAACAATATAACGAACATGAAATAGGTAAATCTCTTGAATTGATTTTTTTTTACATTTATTGTATCAGTGTATTCTTTTTAATTAAATATAAAAACATAAGAATTACATAAGGATTTAAATGATTTTTAAAATTGTTACTTTCTCACATTTTGTGATTATTTAAAAAATAAAAAAAAAAATAATAAAATTAAATTTTATCAAATTATAAATAATATTAGGCTACTTATTATATTGAAGTCGTATAAATAATTGTACTGATAATAGATTTTTATTTAATTATTTGAAAATTGTATTAATTTTTATAATCTGTAAAATAGATATTTGTGTGAAATATATTATACCTATGACTTAATATGGTGTGTGTCATTTTTTTTTAGGTTAATAATTCTACTTAAATTGTGATATTATTGTCTGGTTGGCTGAGCTAAAGTAGAGTGAATTATTTAATATAAAATAAAATGTTTGATAAATTGTTATTATACTTATTTTTAGAATAAAAGAGTAAATCTTTTATTTTTTTCAAACAAGCAGTTACTGTCATAGGTTAGGTTAAGCTAGTATTTCTTTTGTTAAAATTTCTTTAGTCGAAGCATTATATATAAATGTTGCCAGTTCTATCATTCTCTTTTTATACATTGCTTGAAACATTTTTTAATGAAGATGAGCTGAAATACTTATTAGTTTTATTTTCACAGAGAATGTTTATAAATATTAATAAGCGTTAATAATGGAAAATGGAAACAAAATTATATCTCTTACTCTAAAGGGTTTGTGTGTTTAAATTGTAATAAGTGTGTCTTTTATACTTAACAATAGTTAAAGCTCGCATACATAAACAGATCTCTTTCTCGATCTTGTGAGCGTGTAAGCGCGCTGTATGTGATTTGGCTGTGCGCCATGATCTAATTATTAATACATATAATTTTTTATGTTTTTAATGAACTGATTTTTCAAAACTTATTTAAAATTATTAGATCACAATTCTTGATAGTTAACGCTTACTTTAGTTCTTAATAGATTGATTTAATGGATGTTTTTAAGTATTCTTGTAAAATCTGTGCGATTTATTTTAAAATTTATAACTGAGCCATGTTCTGTTTCATAAAAAAAATGCAATAAGTTTGAAATAAGTTTTAAATCAATTGAATTGATTTTTTTATCGTATAGGTGCATTTTTATGTAAAAATTAAAAGTACTTTTGATTTAAAATTTCCTGTAAACAATTATATACATATCTTTAGCATTAGATACGCTTCTGAATGTAAAATTTTAGTGATGAGAAAGCAAGTATAATTACACGTATGTACATATTTAGAAGCCTACCTTTAATCTGTAATTTCTAATTACTGACTTTCTAAAGTAAACAGAACAGCGGTCAGAAATTTTATCCTTGTAAAAACAATACCAAACATAAATTTATAAGAGAAATAACATAAATTAAGAAAATAAAAAAAGCTGTAAAGGAGATGAACAAAAAGATTTACCTTTTTTATTACTTACTTTATTGAGATTGATAAGTTTGGATAGTTTTTATCTTAAGTTTTAGATTTGTGAATACTGCAAAACAGAGTTTGAAATATCTAAATAATATTATAATAGGCATGAATGTTATGAAAAGAGGGAGTGATCTTGACTAAAAATAAACAAAATAAAAGAATTTTTATAAAAAATAGAATTAAATACAAAATCTTGAACTGTAAATTAGATATATGTAGTTGTCATTTATTATTTTATTTATGTTTCATTTATTTTCATTGATGTTTATATAAAGAAATAGAATATAGTGATTAACAAATTTTATCGAATTAAATTTAAAATATTTTGTGTAAATTTTACTTTTAAAACGAAATTTGTCTTAAAAAATAAATATAATAAATGGTTCAGGTTATCATCATCCCTTTTTTTGTTTATAAATATATTATATTAAGATATATATCCTGTTAAAGGAATTAAATTACAGACCTTTGATTGTGAGATATTACAGGAAACTGTGTAATGAAAATTATTAAGATATGGAGATGTAATACTATATCAAAAATTTTCAGAATTTGTTATCTGGTTTGTAAAATTTATGAGGAATCAAGAGGCCTGCTTTTTACGAGTAGGCACCTCAATTGCTAGTTTAGCCTGTTGTTCAATTCTTGTACAGGAAATTGAGGATCATTATCCCGCTGATCCTCATTAAAGATAGAGGCAATAAAGAAGTCCTACCGGCAAATAGAAGATCCAGTTATAAATAAAACCGTGGTGATGGACTAATTGCTGTTTCCATAGCAGTTGACTAAGAAAGCAGGTGTGAATAGGAAAGAAACAGTTGAATCACTGAAAGACTTCCTTTGTAAGTTATACTGCACCTCTTAGGATAAACGGATGTAGCAGCAGTCAAAAATTTACTGATGTAAGCAAAAAAGCTGTCATTAGAGGTAAAAGTATAAATCTAAGAAATAGAATGATTTTTGGTAAAAATATTTTCTGTGTGGAATTAAATGTTTTATAGCAATAAAAGATAAAAACAACAAAAAGAAAAAAATCCCTTTCAGCACGCCGGAAGGCGGAGGTAGATTTCACCAGAAGAAGTACCGGATAAAAAAGATTTCTTAAACTTAAGAAAAACTTCAAATTTACTCAATACGAAAATGGTTCCATGTGAAATAAAATTTCACTTATTTAGCATATGACAAGCCCCATCTTCTTACAATTCAGCAAAATTTTGGTCATCTCTTGTCGTTAGTGTTGGTTGTATGAAAAATTGTTTCAGACAAAAGTTTTAGGTAATGTTTAGTGGACTAACGACCACTTTAAACCGATTTGGTATTGTACCTATTAAGGGAGGTAGGATTTTTGTTGTCTTCAAACCCCCATTTTTTCCACCTCCTGGGCCAGCGGTTGGTGATAATAAAAAACTTTATACCTTGACAAGTTTTAGGCTCTTATCTAAAGAATATCAGGAACTTTAAACGAATTCGATATTTTTACTTAATAACAAAGTTATAGCGATATTTTGTTTTTTCGAAAAAGCCCTCCCCTTTGGTTTTATTTTTACTATTAACGAACTCGATTGAGATTTTGGGTCGTTATATTTTATGTATCAATGTGAAAGTGATTGCTCCAAAATTACGGCTGTTATCGTGACCACAAGAAAGTGAAATATATATATATACAAAGTTTTGAACTGACGGTGGTTTTGGAGCCTGAGGAATGTGAAACGCGAAGATTTATTAAAATTTTTCGGAAGTTGAATCTGGTACCCATTACAACAGGAGCTTTCTTATGAAATATATGTAAAAAAGATTCTTTTTTGAAGTATGTTGTTTATGAGTTGAAGTTTGTATTTATGAATTGAAAATGAAGTTTATGAATTGTAATAAACTATTGAACTGTGGAGCAGGGAATGCCATCTAACTATTCAAACAAGCGATTTAACCCCCCCCCCCAAAGAAAAAACTGCTACAACATTTTGAAATTAAATGCATATTTCAATACATGATGGTTCTATGTTAATCTTGACCAACACATATCCAATTTTATTTTTTTTAATAGAGGTTGATAAATGAATACACTAGAAACAAAATCATCTTTTTTTCATTTTTCATTGTAAATATTTTTTGTTTGTATTTTGATGCAAAGTAGTTTGTTTTAATGTTTTCAGGTTATTTCAAATGGATTACTCTTCTGGATATTTAAAAATGAACACCTTCCTTATTTTATTGTTATAGGGGTTTGAATGTGATGTCAGCGTTGAAGGGGGAGGTGAAGGCGGTGGAAAAGATCGTCAGGAATTTTCTTTCACACTTTATGACTTTGACGGGCACGGCAAGATTACCAAAGATGTAAGGTTCCATTATTTAGTATTGTAGTTCATTTATTTAGTATTTTTTTTAAAGTAATTTTTTGTTGGAATACTTAAAAAATATTTTCATTTATTATGATCTTAACTATCGGATTACGATTCGGCTGTTCAGTGGTATGTGCTTTACTACAATCATTTTAAAAACATTGTGAAAGTAGGAATTAAATACAGCAGAAAAGTGTAGCTTATTAAATTATGCACTATAACAACAGTCAATATTGAATTTCCACTTGAAATTAAGATAAAATTCTCATATTTACCTTCAAAGGGTTGCATATTTACTTCTTACAGGTTCTATGGGTGAACAGTTTCTATGTATATCATTTCAGAGTTAATAGTTTATAATTTTTAGTACCTTTGAAAAGTGATATAAATTTTTACTAATTTAAACGAATCTATCTAAACATTATTAATTAACCGAGTGAAACGAAGTGTGCATTTTTATGCACTTTTGCTTTACCAATCGTAATGTTTTTTGTTTTTTTTTTTACACTTTTTTTTAATTTTTATTCATTTATTCCCATTGTTTGTCTATTTTTTGTAAATAAGATTACCAAGGGAAAACCACAAAAAAGATATTACGAAAAATCAATGTAACATTAAACGGAAAACATTCAACTAAGAAAAACACAATATTGTTCAACCGGTTGGAGAATTGTCTCAGAAGCATACACATTAGACTTAAAAATGAAAAAAAGTAAGAAAAATCATAACGTGTACATCATTGTATAAAACTTTGATGAAATTTTGCTGTGTGCTGTGATGTTCTTTCCTATTTGATACAATGATGCATACGTTATGATTTTTTAAATTTTTTCATTTTTAAATAGCAATTACTGTCATTTTTAAATGGCAGTTAAAGTAGAGTAGAAGATTCCATTGCAAAGCTACCTCGATTACGCTTTAGATACTGGCTATTTTGCAGTTTATTACATCTTTAAGTCTAATGTTTATCCTTCTGAGACAGTTCTCCAACCGATTGAACAGTATTACGTTTTTCTTAGTTGACTGCTACCCGTTTAATGTTACACTGGTTTTTCGTAATATTTTTTTTCATTGTTTTCTCTTTGTAATATTATTTACAAAAAATAAACAAACTATAGAAATAAATGAATAGAAATTAAAAAAATCAAAAAACAAAAAACATGACGATTGGTCATGAGAATGCCTTCTCAGGATTTGGATATCCGCTGTCGGTGATGTCTTTTGTCCCTAGAACTGTGTATTTACTACATTACACAACTATTTTTTGCACTTGATGTAACTTCCACAATCAGCTATGATTGATAATTTTGTTGTGCAAGTTATTATATTAATTTTTTCTTTCTGATTTAAATCACCATACAAGAAATCGTGAAAGCTTGCAAATGGGAATGGTCCATCTGAGACTGTACAAGACTACACTTCATTTACATTCATACATATCATCTTCGTTCATCCTCTGAAGTAATACCTTACAGTGGTTCCGAAAACTAAACAGAAATAGAACGAAGAACAAATGGAATATGGAAATGAAATTTTGTATTGTTTTGAAAAATGCTGTGCTTGATCAGGATTCGAACTTGGGACCCCTTGATGAAAGACAGACATTAAAGAAGACGTGTTATGCAGGAAAAGTTCAGTAAAAGCAATGCCAATAATTATTTAAAAAAAAAAAAATCCCTTTCGGCATGCCGGAAGGCGGAGGTAGATTTCACCGGTACTAAGTAGGGGATAAAAAAGATTTCCTCCTTAAAGTTAAGAAAAACTTCAAATTTACTCAATACGACAGTGGTTGCACGTGAAAAAAAATTCACACTGTATAGCATACAAGCCCCATCTTCTTACAATTCCAGCAACATTTTGGTCATCCTTTGCCGTAAGGATTGGTCATATCAAAAATTGTTTCGGACAAAAGTTTTAGGTAATGTTTAGAGGACTAACGACCATTTTCGATACTGTGCCTATAAAGTGAGGTATGATTTTTTTTTGTATGCGAAATCCCGTTTTTCCACCCCGTGGGCCAACATTTGATGATATAAAAAAACGTAGATGAGTTTTAAACTTAGTAGGTAAGTTTTAGACTCTGATCTAAAGAATAGTAGGAACTTTAAACGAATTCAATATTTTATTTAATCAGAAAGTTATAGCGATATTTTTTTTTTTTTTTAAAAAAAAGCCCCCCCCCATTTCCATCCGATTTCGATTTTTCCCATTAACGAACTAGACCGAGATTAGGGGTCGTTATATTTTTTGTATAAATTTGAAAGTGATTGGCGCAAAATTACGGCGTTATCGTGTCGACAAGAAAGTGATATATGTATATATCGGAACTCGAATCATGGGATTTCCGGAAGTCGAATCATGACACCCATTAAACAGGTAGCTTTTTTATGAAATCTGCCTAAAAATACTTATAGGTAAATGCAAAATACCCATGTATTTAGTATTATAATGTCAAACCTCATTGTGGAATAGCATAACGTCGTCGCCTTTCTTTCTAAAGGATCTGAATTTGAGTCTCTGACTGGCTATTTTTGGATTTTTCACCTACTACAAATTTTATTAGTCATAAATGATTGTAATTAAGAGTTGAGATGCAATTACTAATTATAACTTTTAATTTCTTAAATTGAAAATATATAAAATTGTTGTTTATTAAAATTGTAGGTGTCATATTAAGAATTATTCGAATGACTAATTAAAAAAAATGGTAATTGTCAGAAAGCAGGAAGTTTATATTTGGAACAATGAAAAGTGATAGAGAAACCGTCACAGTTGACAGACAATGAGGTACACAGTAGAATTGCATTCAGCATTTTCTCTCGATGATTATACTTTCACTATAATGATAGATTATGTATCGTTAAAATTACGTGTTATAAATACCGTGTGGTAAATTACTATCTTTTAATTCAAATCAATTTTTCTCTAATATTAAGAGAAAATAAGTGTGATAGTTATTTCTTTTTTTTTTTTTTTTTTTTTTTTAAAGGTTAATTTAAAGAGATTATATTTAACTTGAGCATTTCCCGTCCTTCGCGGTAACCAGAATTTGAACATGAGTGCAAAATATAATTGATCAAAGACAAGCTTTATTATGCATTACAAAAATTGAGTGCCGGTAATTATTAGAAAATACAGGGCTCTGCCCCTTGGACCCCGCTATGTTCATTAAACTCATGCTTATGAAAATGATGATGGTGATTAAAAATTAAAACCTGTTCGATTTATCAAAAAATATCAACGTGTTGTAATTTTTTCAGAGCAACAGTTTGATCAGTAAAGGGCCAAAACTTTGAGTGATCTAAGAATGTGGATTTCAAAACAGACTGTTTCAATCCTAAAAATATTAGTTGTAACGTGTTACCCGTATATCTTACGTAAAAATGTATTTTGCCGGTTCTTAGCGTTACCCGACAAACACCACTTAACAGGTGACCGTACTTCATTGGTAATTTTTTTTTAAAAATATTTAAATTAATTTTATTTCCCGGTCTTTTAATCAAGAAACCGGTGGAGGCAGGTGCAGCCAGAGTCGCGTCACACATTCAGTAACATTGGCTATGTCAATTTAGCCGTCGCGCCGTTCACCACCGAAATCCTTAAAAAATCCAAATTAAAAAAAAAAATTCAAAAATGGTTATTTATTTTAATTACATTTTCAAGCTTCAATCTAATAAATATTTCATTCAGTATATTGGGGAATGGCGAAAATTTTTGCATCATTTTTCAAATTGTTTTACCTTTCTTCACCTCTTCTAGGTCGAATTTCGTAAAATCTAAAATTGATTTTTAGATATTTACAATTAATTTTTAGATTTTCACATGAAGATTACATACACCAAAAATCAAGTTGATATCTTCATTTGTTACTGGAAGAAAAAAAAACAATTCACTGTTACTCCATTTTACCCATTTAAACTCTGAATATTAAAAAATCGTTTCTTAGGATGCACTTACACTGTAAGAACATGTATACAAATTTTCATAAATTTATCTTCAGTAGTTTTTGCTGGGTGTTGATGAATCAGTACAAGTTGTTTTATAGGTATACATATTACCTTAATATATTACAGATATTACATAAGACATAAATGTAATTTTACAGTTTTTTTTCATTTAAAAATTACTAATTCAAAAGTATAACCACGTATACATTTGTATAAAAAACTATAAAGTATAACCGTATATATATATATATATATATATCTACACATGCACACCATCAGTCAGTTAATCAATCAATCAGGACAAGTTGCTGCTATATAGGTTCAGATGAGTTAGCCCTCTGGGTTGGTCTAGTGGTTAATGCAACATCGTAAATCAGCCGATTTTGAAGTCGAGAGTTCTAAGGTACAAATCCTAGTAAAGGTGGTTACTTTTATATAGATTTGAATATTATATTGTGGATACTGGTGTTCTTTGGTGGTTGGTTTTCAATTAACCACACTTCTTGGGAGTGGTCAACCCTTTTCTCTCTCTCTTTTTTTTTTTAACTGTTTAGCCTTCGGAACTACTGTAATCAGAGGATGATGTGAATGAAGTTTAATAGTCTTGTACAATCTCAGGCCAACCACTCCTGAGAAGTGTGGTTAATTGAAACTCAACAACCAAAGAACACTGGTATCCACGATCTAGCATTAAAATCTGTATAAAAATAACTACTTTACTAGGATTTGAACCTTAGAACTCTTGACTTCGAAATCAGCTGATTTGTGATGTCGCGTAAACCACTAGACCAGCCCTGAGATTGTACAAGACTACACCTCATTTACATTCATACATATCATCCTCATTAATCCTCTGAAGTATTACCTTATGGTAGTTCCAGAGGCTAAAGAGAAAAGAGAGAGAGAGGTACAGATGTTTTAATTAAAATGTATTACATATTTTAATATTACCTTTCGTTTATAAAAAGAAATTGACTATAATTTTTCAACTTGACATGCTAAAAAATCAAATATTAACAAAAGTTGGGGGGGGAAAACTTTAAAGTATACTTCATATTTTCAATCTGTATTGATGCTCTCTATTTAAGTTCAAAACTTTCACATTGCTATTCTATTTACTTGTAAACCCTGTAAAATGGGTGGATCTTTTTATATATTCTTATTATGAACTACTTTCTTCATCTTCCAGATATGAAATCATTGGAATGTTTGGTATTATTTAAATATTACAAAGAATAAGCTATCATTGTTTTTACCCTTCTTACTTCCATTGAATAATTTAGCTCTCTCTCTCTCTCTCTCTCTCTCTCTCTCTCTCGCCCCCCCCCCCCGACTCTCCTCGAGTCCCCCTGGTCCCCC
>JAAAKQ030087146.1:0-14839 GCA_010016005.3 Zanna intricata
ACATTTCATTACTTTCGTTTTGTTGTTGTTTATTTTCATGCGGTAGTTGTTGCGTAGGACTTCATCCGTGCCATTCAAAGTGCCAGAAATTATTAATGAAATAAAATTATATGTACTTTTCATTTTAAAGAAATGTGTATGTGTAATTTAATAGGCGTATAAGAATTTTGTCAAATAATATCTACTTCAATCGGGAATAATTATTTGTTTTTAAGTTAAAAAAATAATAAATAAAATTTTTGTGAGCAGTATAATAAAGTTGTTACTATTGAGGGTTTGGAAATATGTGTAATTATAAATAATGTAAAATATTTGTTTATCCTTATCATTTTACCTTAAAACTATGCTAATGTAAATCATTATGTAATAATGCATGTAACACTCGTGTGTAAAACTTCAGTATTAGTATGTTTATGTACTTGTATCGATAAACTTATGTTATTTCTGTGCTTTTGTAAAATTAATATGTTAGAATTGAAATTAAAATTAACCTTCAGTTAGTTAAAATACAATATTATACTATGACTGTAATTAACGATATATTAAAATAGATGTCTTACCCAATTTGTTAATTAAATTATGTACTTGAAATATAAAAATAAAAATTGTAATTATAAGTAAAACGTTTAAAAGAATGTTTGTTTACGAAATTCAACGATCTTAAATTAATTTTAGAAAATAATGTCATACTTTTTTATTAAACAGTTTCTTTAAATAAAGTCTTTTTTTTTGTCGTCAGTCATTTGATTGGTTTGATGCAGCTCTCCAAGATTCCTGTCTAGTGCCAGTCGTTTAATTTCGGTATATCTCCTACATCCTACATTCCTAACAATTTGTTTTACATATTCAAAACGTTGCCTGCCTGTACAAGGAAAAAATGCCTTAATATGTAGCTTATGAGTCTGTCACTACTTTTAACTATGTTTTTCCAAATGCTTCTGTTTTCATCGATTTCCCGCAACACCTCTTCATTTGTCACTTTATCCACCCATCTGATTTTTAACATTCTCCTATAGCACCACATCTCAAGATTCTGATCTTTTCTTCTCAGGTACTCCGATCGTCCCAGTTTCACTTCCATATGAAGCTACGCTCCAAACATATACATTCAAAAATGTTCTGATGTTTAAATTAATTTTTGATGTAAGCAAATTATATTTCTGACTGAAAGCTCGTTTTGCCTGTGCTATTTGGCATTTTATATTGCTTCCGCTTTGTCCATCTTTTGTAATTCTACTTCCCAAATAACAAAATTCTTCTACCTCCAAAATCTTTTCTCTTCCAATTTTTATATCCAATAGTCCATCTACATTATTTCTACATCATTTCATTACTTTTGCTTTATTCTTATTTATTTTCATGTGGTAGTTTTGCGTAGTGCTTCATCCATGCTATTCATTGTTATTTCTAAGTCTTTTTTAGTCTCGGCTAGAATTACTACACCATCATCAAATCGTAGCATCTTTATCTTTTCACCTTGAACTGTTACTCCGGATCTAAATTGTTCTTTAACATCATTAACTGCCAGTTCTATGTAAAGATTAAAAAATAACGGAAATACGGAACATTCTTATCGGACTCCCTTTTTTATTACAGCTTCCATTATTACTGTTGCAGTTTGGTTCCTGTAAATATTAGCAATTCTTCTACCTTTGTACTTGAACTCTAAAATTTTTATAACGCTGAATATTTTATTCCAGTCTAGGTTATCAAATGCCTTTTCTAAAAGTCTACAAATACCATGTATGTTGGTTCGTTTTTCTTTAATTTTCCTTCTACTATTAATTTAGTGCTAAAATTGCTCCCTTGTCCCTATATGTCCTAAACTAAATTGGTCTGCTCCTAACACTTCTTCAACTCTCCTCTCAATTCTTCTGTACAGAGTTCTAGTTAATATTTTTTATACATGAGTATTTAAGCTAATTGTTCTGTATTCTTCACATTTATCTGCTCCTGTTTTCTTTGAAATCATGACAATAACACTATTTTTGAAGTCTTACGGAACTTCCCTTTTTCGTAAATATTACACACCAGTTTGTATAATCTTTCTATTGCTTCCTCACCTGCACAGCGCTGTAATTCTGCAGGTATCCCGTCTATCCCAGGAGCCTTTCTGCCATTTATATTTTTTAATGCTCTATTAAATTCAGATCTCAGTATTGTATCTCCGTTTCCATCCTCTTTGATTTCCTCTTCTTCTTCTTCTCTAACACCAGTTTTTAAGTTATTTCCTCCATACAACTCTTCAATATATTCCGTCCACTTATTGAGCATTTCTTTTGTATTATAAATCGGTATACCATCTTTATTTAACACATTATTAGATTTTAATTTACGTACTCTAAAATTCTCCTTAATTTTACTTTATTCTCTGACTATTTTACCAATGATCATTTCTCTTTCTGTTACTGAAAACGTTTCTTTAATCCACTCTTCTTTCGCTAATTTGTACTTCCTGTTTATAGCATTTCTTAACTGTCGATAGTTCCTTTTAGCTTCTTCATCACTAGCATTTTTATACTTTCTGCGTTCATCCATCAGCTGTAATATTTCCTCTGATATCCAAGGTCTCCTACCAGTTCTCTTTGTTCCATATTAGTTCACTTCTGCTGATTTAAGAATATCCTTTTTAACATTCTCCCATTCTTCTTCTATATTTTCTACCCTATCGTTTTTCTTCAGATCTCTTGTGAGTCCTCCTAAAAATTTTTCTTTACCTCATCTTTCTCAAGCGTGTCATCAAAGTGTCATCTGACACTTTTTCTTCAGGTTTTTAACCCCCAATCTACATTTTCATGCAAAACTCAATAAGTCAGTTCCTACTTTCTTTCCTTTTTTCCAGCCCGTATTCCTTTACAATATTTGCTTCCTTGCCTTTTCCGATGCCTACATTCCAATCTCCAACTATTATTAAATTTTCATCCCCTTTTAAGTGTTTAATTTCTTCCACAATTTCTTCATAAATACACTCTACCTCATCATCATCATGGCCACTTGTAGGCATATAGACTTAAAAATCGTTGTCGACTTAGGTTTTGATTTTATCCTTATTATAGTGACTCTATCGATAAATATTTTGAAATACAATACTCTCTTCCCTACCTTCTTGTTCATTACGAAAGTTATTTCCGCCTGTCCTTTATTTGATGTTGAATTAATTATTCTAAAATCACTTGACAGAAAGTCAATTTCCTCTTCCCACCGAACCTTGCTAATTCCTACTACATCTACATTTTTGCCGGCCTTCGTGGCCCAGTGGTAGCGTCTCGGCCTTTCATCTGGAGGTCCCGGGTTCGAATCCCGGTTAGGCATGGCATTTTTCACACACGCTACAATTCATTCACCTCATTTTCTGAAGATATACCTTAACGGTGATCCGGAGGTTAAACAAAAAAAAAAAAACATCTACATTTAACCTACCCATTTCCTTATTTAAATTTTCTAACCTACCAACCTTACTAACCTTCCACGCTCCGACTCTTAGGATGTTACTTTATAATTTTCTGACGACCTCTTCCTTATTAGTTTCCACCCGGAGATCCGATCGGAGGACTTTTGTATACCTCCAGAATATTTTACCAAAAAATGGACCTCCATCTTTGTACATGAAAATGCAGAGAGCTACATTTTCTTGGAAAAAAAGAATCGTAGTTTTCCATTGCTTTCAGCTGCGCAGTACTCAGAAGATTGAGTAATGTTGATATGGCCGTTTAAGTCCTCCTGACCTCACCCTCAACAACTACTGAAAGAGCTGCTGCCCTCTTTCAGGAATCATTCCTTAGTCTGGCTTTTAACACATACCTCTCCGATATGATGCACCTACGGGCCAGCCACTTTGTATCACTGAGCAGCTCAAGCCCCCTCACCATCGGCAAAGTCTCATGATTCGTAGAGGGAGAAAAATAATATGTAAGCAAGGTGAAAAAATTAACTAATAAAGGAAAGATACTTAACTCCAAAATAATCCCACGTTACGGCAGTGTGAATTTTCATAATTCCTAATGGGACAGTTTTTTGAATTAAAAATTCTACTTTGAGTAAATGTGGCTTCATTGGTGAACGAAATAGAATCTACGTTATTATCGTTGTCCAGAATCCAGTGACAAAAATATAAACGTATTGGAAGATCTCTAGGAAGTAAATTTAGTCCCTTTTTTAGATTAAAAGGATGGAGTATCTTTTTGAAGTATTCGTCATAACTTACTTTGTTTTAAACTAATGCAGTAAGAAATTGTTCTGGTGCTAATTGCCCGCCTACAATCATTGTGCTTAATTACAATTTCTTTTTTCCTTTTAGGATGTTGTTCTTGTCGTTCAACACTGTATGAAGAAGATAACAATGTTCCTGTGGTATTAAGCACCGAAATACCGAAGCAACGGTTCTGTGACCTGGAATCCTCCTATTTGAGAATCTGATGATATTCTCTATGTGCTGCTCCTGAGTTTGGTTGCAGACCAATGAACAAGAATGATGTCTGCGTATTCTTTATTGGAAAATTTAAAAGGAATTGTTAAATAATGATATACACGCACTATTCCATTCACTTATTTAAATGTTTATTGCTGTTCAAATGTAATGCAACACCTGGTCTAGTGGTTAGCGTGACATCGCAAATAAGCTGATTTCGAAGTCGAGCGTACTAAGGTTCAAATCCTAGTAATGCAGTTACTTTTATTCGGATTTGATTACTAGATCGTGGATACCAGTGTTCTTTAGTGGTTGGGTTTCAATTAACCAAACTTCTCAGGAGTGGCCGACCTGAAATTGTACAAGACTGCACTTCATATGCATATTATTCTCATTAATATTCTGAAGTATATAAGAAAATAAAGAATATTACCTTATGGGGTTCGGGAGGCTAAACAGAAAAATAAAAATGTACAAATGTAATTGTTTAACAGCTCATTTTCGAATTCGAAGATTCTGAGATTCAAATTTAGTAAAAGTTAGTTGCTTTTATATAGATTTAATTTCTAGATAACGAATATCGCTGTAATTTGGTGGTTGAGTTCCAATTAACCATACATCTCGGGAATGGTCAGCCTGAGTCTGTACAAGAATATACCACATTTATGTATCATACATATGTCCTCTTATCATTGGACCATGAGGGGTTGCTTATTGTTCACTAGTTCAGTAGACTGAAACGTACACGTTGGGAAAATAGAATTAAAAAGTGCAGTACTAAAAACCTAATTATTGGAATCGGCTACTAGTATTGTCATCTTATGAAATAAATTATTTCAGACAAATTTAGATAAAATTATGTTTTAATTTTCATTAAAGATATCTAATAAATTATTTTAGTGGTGTATTATTTTGTCTTTTTTTTTTTTTTATTTAATTTTTCATTTTTCTAACTATTAATTTTTTTTCTTTTGATAATAGAATATTTAAGTTTCGTTTAATACATAATTAAAATCTGCTCATTTTGAAATGTTCTTTTTCTTAATAAACTTTGAAAATCTTACGTTTGTATTTAGTTTATGCGGATTTTATTCATACCATTCTATGCAGAATCAAGTTCACTAATCGTTTTTTAGCCTCCCAGGATACACTATTAAATGCATTCTTTACATCTACTAATATAACCAGCGGGACCCTCCATGTTATATCACGTTTTTTTCATTCTTGGCGGGTTTTTTTCTGTATCAGTTGCTTATTTTATCGGATATCCATATTTTACATTGTAAGAAAACAAAATTAAAATTAACTTTTAAAAATGAAACCGTCATTCAAAAGCCGTCTATAATAATACTTTTTTACATTTCGAAGAACAAAAGATAGACAGAAAATCGTATTATTAAGACGGATTCTGAATACGAAAACTGTTTTCGGTGTATCAGCATTTACGAACGAAAAGGTCATTTCCAACGTGTTCCTTTTCTGTTGAACACCGAGTAAATCGCTGTGTAGATGAACATCATGTGATTCCGCATATTCAGCGTAGCCCAGACACTAGTACAAGGCGAATTTCATGTCTCACTGGTTTTTATAAAAGCAAAGTGTGGCACATCCTATGGAAAGAAAATCTTTTTCCTTTCCGCCAGCAGCAGGTTTAAAATTTGCAGCAAACAGATTACCTCCAGAGGTTAAACTTCTCTCATTGGCTTCTAGAAACGCTGATAAGGTAAATTTAGTTTTATTTACTGATGAAGCCGCTTTTACGAAAATCGGAGTCTTCAATTCAAAAAATAGAAATTTATGGAGCCAAGACACTCCACATGGTACTGTGGAAACTAGTTTCCGGCATAAATTTCACTTTAATGTTTGTTGTGACATTATTCATAAAAAAATTCTGGGATCAGTTGTTTTCACTGGTTTTACTGCTGATGCATACGTTCATTTCTTGAAAAGTAATTTGCCGGCTTTTTTTGAGGATGTACTTTACAAATTAGTTTGTAATGATTTTCCAGCACGATGGTGAAACGCTACACTTTTCTTTAGTAGCTAAAAATCACTTCAAAGCTAATTTCTTAAAACGGATTAGACGTGGTGGACCGATCTACTAGCCACTGCTATCACCTGACTTAACGCCAGTAGATTACTTCATTTGGGCCCGTATTTAAATGATATTTTAGCAACAAGTTAATGCTAAAGAATAGTTACTCATTAAAATACGAAATGCTATCGAATTTATAAGAAACGATCCTGAGATGATACGGAAAGCCACCGGAAACATTTTACCTCAGGCAGTGTAGTGTATACATTGTGAAGGAGGAAATTTCGAATAATTACTGTAACTGAGGTTTGTTATTCTGTTACCATTTATCTATCATTTCATGTATTTTATTTATTTATTTTTTTTTGTTTTGCTACATTAAAATTATTTTTTATTAGGTACAGAAAGAATAATACGATTTTCTGTTTATTTTTCGTCTGTTTTACTTCAATAAAAAATCGATTTTTAAAAGTTTTTATTTACTTTTTATTGGCTGTATTTACATAAAACACCATAAGAATTAAATCCTCGAAAAATTTAATTACTAAACCTTCCGCACTTATTAGTCATTTAACAAAACCTAAAAAAAATTGTCTTTCGACACCGAATTTTGTGTTTTACGTCGGATATCTTAAAACTACTGGAGTTACACTTCTAGAACCTTTTCCTATCCGTTTTATCCTATTTCCTAGCTCAAATTACATAAGACTCCACCAACCTTACACATTAATTTCGATCCTAAAAATTACAGTAGGGCTTTATTTTACTAGAAGAACTGGATTCGGGCGAAATCTTTCACCAGCCGTAACTCGAAAGTAAAGCATTTCCAGACCTATCTGTATCGTTTTTTTTATATATATATATTTTCACCAGTAGAACGTGTCCTGAAGGTTTTCCGTTTCTTCGTGGAACTTCTGTATTTATTTTCTATACCTAATTATTTTTAAGGTTATTATGTTTTTGGGATGGTTAAATTAAATTTTTATTAAATTAATAAATAGATTTACAAGAATTAAATTTATCAGAACAGCGTTTGTTTTTTGACCAGAATAGATATAAAATTCAATTCATGGAAATTTGTGCAGCTGTTTTGATTTTATGGAGATATATCATCAAAAATACCTGCAATTTTTGCTAGTAACGATTCTTAAATTTATTATTGCAGAAAACAGAAAAAAGTGTTAGTCATTTTAGTGTTAATCTGAAATATTAATTATTAAATTAAGTAATGATAACAAATTCAGTAATAATTAAATAATCTGTTTCATTTACCAAAGTAGAAATGTGTTATTTGTAGAACAGAATATCCTTGAAATGACTTATTACGCATTAAGGAATTGTGTAAGACCATTTAATAACCATATAATTAAGGAATTTAATTACAATTTACATAAGTTTTTCGTATAGAAATTACGCATCGTTATTATGGAAATGATTAATTAAGAATTTCATTAATATTCTTTTAACTTATAACATTGTCATCTTTATTATTACATATATATTAATACATTAACTTCTTTAGAATATTTATAGTAAATTGAAAAAATAAAAATCTCTTCTGTAGTTCTGCGCAAGAAGAAGGACTTTTGGTGGGTTTTCGATGTCCCCACTATTTAGCAATCAGAATCGCACTGATTTTCAAAGTAAAACACTACATACGTTCGATTAACTTACGCACAAACATCAAGTTTCAACTCTCTCACCATTATGACTCGCTGCATAAGCGCGTATGAAAAATTAACGATATATTCAAAATAACCTCAAATTGAGATTTCGTTGTCTGTTGCAGACCTCAAACTAACTTCATCAAACGTTCACTTGCACAACTTTAGATAAACTACTACAGCATATCTAAATTTCAATGAAATTGATATATTAGTTTTTGAGATATATATATATATATATATATATGTAGAACGTTACGGGTGGAACAATTGTACCCATTCCATTTTGATACAATACGTGTGCAAGAGTTATTAGTACCTCCTAATTTCGATAAACGGATGAAATTCTGTCGTTGGTTAATTAGAAAATGTGAACATTATCTTGATTTCCTAAGTAATATTCTAATTACTATTGAATCCCGTTTAACAAGAAACGGCTAGTAAATTATTGAAACGCTCACACTAGGACAGAATAAACTCACCATGAAACTATCTTTATCTTTTTTCTGTTTAGCTTCCGGAACTACCGTAAGGTATTACTTCAGAGATGAATGAGGATGATGTGTGAATGTAAATGAAGCGTAGTCTTGTGCAGTTTCAGGTTGACCATTCCTGAGATGTGTGGTTAATTGAAACCCAACCAAAAAAAAACACCGGTATCCACGATCTAGTATTCAAATCCGTATAAAGTAACTGCCTTTACTAGGATTTGAACTTTATAACTCTCGACTTCGAAATCAGCTGATTTACGATGACTTGTTAGCCACTAGACCAACTCGGTGAGTTAAGACTGCAAAAAGTTATTTCCAGTACACTTTTTCATTTAATGGGTGCTGCGGTCTTCTTAGTGATAATTTCATAGCCCCTTTTTTCCTACTGCCAAAGCTGAGTGGAGATCGGTACTTGCATTTTTTGTAAACAAATCTGATGGAATTCTTAAAAGACATTCCACTTGCAGATAGAGTGCTGATGTGGTTTTTCAATGACACCTGCTCATTACTATCGTGATGTGATGAATTATTTAAATAACATATTTAGTATGCAATGCATTAATTGACATGGACTTGTAAAATGATAGTCAACTCGATCTCACGCCGTTTTTCTCACGGACGTTTTCCTTTGGGATTGAATGAAGCCGTTAGTCTATTCTGCTCGTATTGACACAGAAGAAGAATTGAGACAGTTTACAATAGAAGCTGGAACCACTATTTAAAATAATAGTGATGGATTCGCCGAGCTGAACAGAATGACGGCCACATTGAGCGACTGCTTTGAAGAAATGTTTGCAGCTTTATCAAGCAACCATTTTGATATTTAATCATTCTAAGAAAAAAAAAACTATGTGACTTTTATTTTTTTTAAATCTATTTTTTATTAATTTTTTGTATTTATTTATTCATATGTGTATGTACAGAATATTTGTAAAAACTGTTTCCATAATTCAGTGATGACCCTTCCCCATGTCAGAATTAAAAAAAAACTTTATATCAATATATGTCCGGAAACGCTTAATTTACCTTCTATCCGTCATTTTGTATTTTTAACACATAAATTTGTTTCCCAGAAATGATTAATCGTATCGAACTGAAATTTTGTTTACTATTAGGGTACCTAGAAGTTTACTTGCATGAAAATAATGAACTTGATTTCTCAGTCCGTTTTAAAATGGTAGCCAAGTATACTTTTTAATAATTTAATGCGAATGAAATAAAGTACATGTCTTAGAAAAAACAGTAAAAAAAATTCGATTTGATTAAAAATTTCATTGTTTGGTAAATATAAATCGTGTTAAAAATTATATATTTTTTTAATAATTATTACGTCATTTAAATATTGTAAAACATTTTATCAAAAATAAGAGTTTTATGAAATAAGTGCAAGAATGTATTTTTTCTTATATTTTTAAATTAATAAAAAGGAAAATTAAGAAACAAAAAAAATCTATCTGATGAAGTAATCGTAACGAAAGCGCTCGTAAAAATGTATGTAAGTTAAAAAGCTGTAAAATTAATTATTATTAAAAAAAATAATTTTAACATTTTATCTAGCCCAAAGTAATTAATCATCTATAAGAAATCCAGGTTTAAAATTTTGCAAATTATTTTTCGTATCGTTTCAACAAAATCTTTTCCTTCGGCTTAAGTTTCCTAAGAGCCGTACGTTCTTATGAATTAATTTATTAATATTACATCATTTTATATTACCGATACTTTGTTTGACCTTAATTAAAATCGTTTTGACGTATAGTCAGTAAATAGAAGGAGATATCTTTATTTTTCCTTATTATTGTATACTATTCACGCAGATAACAGCTGGACCGTGACACCTTATACCACATCTCATCTACAATCCGTTCTTTTCCCCCTCCCAACAAAACCATCTCTTTCATTTACTCGAATGTGGTATTCTTAACTGCGGTTTTACAGTAAAATATTCTTCAATTCTACCTGAATGAACAGAGCAGTTTCCGCTTCTGGTGGACATTTTACAAAGGGTTGTCATCTTAAAAACGGGTGGTAACGGAGAGCTAGCGAAATAGCTATCTACCTGAGAGATGCTGGCTTAATGATACCCAAAACATGTTTCAATATTACTTTTTCTGTGGATAACTGTTCAACAACATAAGCCCACCCTCAGTGATTTTTTTTTTCTTTCTGCGTGGTAAATAATAAATAGTGGTAGATAGCTTAGCTTACCTAACTGACGTTTTCTAACCTTTTCGTAAAATCTTTCAACCAAATGACTGACTGTTGTGTAGTATTTCTAAGAAATCAATATTACAGTTACACTTTATTCTTCTATACGCTTCGGTTACATAAATCTATTTTCATTTTTTCAGTTTAAAAAAAACTATTGCACTTTTAATATTGATGAAATACTGTTATCACTTTATTACACTGATAATTGACTAATAGTTTATCCTGGATTTTATATAAAGTTAGGTGAAAATGACAAACAAAGGAAATGTTTCATTAAATAAAGACAGCGAGTAAATGAATATATTTTAGAAAATTATATTAAACATATATTTTAAATAATTTAAAAAAGCTTTTTAATTAGGTTTTTAATCGAAAGGTTCATTTATTTATTCTGATAAAGCCGAAATCTCTACGAATGCACTAAATATGAAGGAAAAGAAAGAATAATAAATAAGTAAAAGAAACGATTAATTTTTTTAATATAATTAGTTCCCCGCTAGGATGCAATTTGCTGGATTCTTTACTAAAAAATGTTTTTACTTTCTTTCGTTTTTTTAAATTTTATTATAGAATGTATTTTTTGAAAGTAACATTAGCCAAGTATTATCGGATGTCAGAACTTTTCTATCATCCGGAAAATATATCTTCCTTCAATATTTCGAATTTTTGTCTTTTAAAAGATTATTAAAAAATTTATTTATTTTAATTTTTATCCATTTGAAATATTTTTCCTGAAATGTAATAATATTTTCTACTAAAACTGGCCTCAAAGAAAACAATTTTCGCTCAAACGAGATGAAACACCCTCTCGTTTGAATATTTAAAAAAATATTTTCTAAAATAGTATGTTAGGTTTTATGTTATTATTTTATCTCTTAAAATTTCTTATTGATGTTCATCCAAATTGAATAAAAGAAAAAAGAGTTAAACTAAGAAGGGAAATCTGAATCTCCATTAAAAAAATATTTTGAATAATCTACATAATTTTATGAGATTTAATTTTTGTCCAATTTTTTTTTAATCAGATAGGCTATTCTTGTATAATAAACCGAAAACGATATACAAATCAAGTAAGAAGTTAATTTGATTCGTTTTTTTAATGAAATGAAAATATCCTAATACAAAGGTGATTTGTGTGTTTGTGTGTATTTACTCACAAAATTATTTTTTTGATGATATAGAATATCATCAAAAAAACGTTGTCTTTGAAATAATTAAGCGCATTCAAAGAAATTAGAATAATATTTTCTTTCCTAACTGAAATATTTGAAACCCGCCAAATCTTACGAGAGCGTATTTATTTTGTGATTGTAGTGCCATAATATACACGGGTCAGGTGATCATAATATAAGTCTGGTGATATTTTAAAAGGTCATAAAATAAATTGCGTAACTTTCCCGGCTATGCCTCCAAATTATGTAATTCATTCAAGTTTTTTCAATTCAGCCATGTTAAGCTATATTAGTATTTTTATAATAAAAAAAACTTTTTTTATTGGAAAACAATTACAAACATAAATTATTTTCTTTTTATATTTTCATGTAAAAATCTTCTTTTTTTTAATTTTATGATACATAGTTATTTTTAAAAAAATTTAAATTGAAATTTAAAACAAAAATTTCGATACTTTTTTTTTAAATTTGGCTCCATCATAGGAAGGGTATAAGTTATATTAATGACTTTATTGTATGACATAGATACGTTTTTAGCATTAAAAATTTTAAATTGCGAAAAATATTTTTTTTTCTCATTTTGCGTACTCCAATACTCAAGGTGAAAGCATTCGGGTAAAATTAATTTTTAAGAGAATCATCCCAAAGTGATGATAATAAAAATAATAATAATAAGATTGTTTCAAAAAAATATATACAGCCATAATTCTAAACATACAAAGTTGAAATTTCTAGAAAGAGGGTTAACATTTTTTAATAATCTTTATTTACTTCCTTAGTACAATGAAGCATTGTAAACGCAAAAATTTCGGTTTTCAGACTTCAACTGAAATATCCATTTTGACTATCCCTGAACCCATTTTGACTAATTCCGGAGCGACGTCTGTACGTACGTATGTATCTCGTATAACCTAATAATGATTAGGTTATATGCCGTAGAATGGATGTTGAAATTTTGGATTTGGGACTGTTGTAACATCTAGTTGTACACCTCCCTTTTTCATTGCAATCGACTGGACCAAAAGTGTCCAAAAAAAAAAATTTGAATTTGGACTTTTTCTTAAGTGCAGTAATAAGCCATTATTGAGAGCTTTTCAACGATATATCATAAATGGGTTATTTAGCTATACCTCTGGAATCTATTTTCATTGGTTCCAGAGTTATAGCTAAATAAAATTTTCATTAATGAAATATTCGGATCTTACAAGGGGAAGCCACATCGGCTCATTTAATCTGACTTCATTTCCTTTTTTCTTTTTTTTAACTTTTTTTTATTTAAATGTATTGATTTATTAATAATTATTAACCTTTCATTGTAAAAAAAATGTTTATAATAAATAATAATTCAATAATGATTTAGAATTTGAAACAAATAATCTTTAATAAAAAATATATGTAATTTAATAGGCATACAAGGAAGTGATGTGGTGTCCACATCAGATTTTTTTCAATAATACTAAGAGCAATGGCTATCAAAAAATTAAGATTTATACATTTTAACTGCAATGGGCAACTTGGAAGTTGAATTTAAATCTAAAATAAATCATTTAAAAATTTAATAAAGTATATTTTCTGTTAGCACAGACCATTAGGTGGGATGGGCAAAGATTTTATAGTGTATTTTTTTTCGGTAATTTGTGAACTTGATAAAAAAGCTTCAAGTTTGTAAGAAAACATTTTGGAAAAATTTTATACATTCTCTCTCCCCCCCCCCCCAGAAGATAGTACCTTTCTATGAAGTTTGGAGAAAATTGGTCATTGGGATCCATCAAGATACGTACATACCCACAAACGTCCGTCCGACAAAAATAGATTTTTTGGACTTAGGAACTTTGGTATAAAATATTTTTCCAAAAATTATTTACAGTTTATTAAAATCATTTCATTTTTTTTTTAAATTTCTTAAGGAACAAAACATTAAAAAAAAAATTGAAGAGTTTTTTCTTTGTACTTATGTATTTACTTTCCCGTTACAGCTGTAGGAGTACATATCGCTAAAGCCGGGCAAGTAACAAAATAAAGAAATAACATTACTATCGCAAAATTTCAGGGATGGTCGAGATTGTTTGTTTTTGTTTTTTATTTAGAAACCCTCTACTTAATCATTGTAAAATATCCTAAGTCCTTTACAAAAATCGATTTTTGAATTTATTTAAAATGGTCTAGGTAAAATTATTTATCAGTAATTTACTGCCAACTTTCGATAAATATGTCCCTACCTACCAATTGCAGCAGAATCGGAATACATAGAGTTTGCTGGGAGATTTGGCCAGACCCAAGAGACTAACTCAAGAAATCAAAATAAAGAAAAAAGTTTTTAAAAACCAATACGAGTACCTATCTCGGTTAATTTTCCCTTTGTCCGCTATTTTGAGTTTTTCAAAAATAAAAATCTTAAGAATAACTTGAAATATTTTAATGAAATTTTGTGTTCCCAACATCTTCTACAACAAAAAAAAAGAAGATTTTTATTTCGAGAAATCCCAAATTGTCAAACCAAAATATCAAACCAGTTTGATTTTATAAAATAATAAAATACGATTAAAAAATCAGGAACGAAAAATGGAAGCTTCTCAATTCAACCCGGTTGTATTCTCTAAGAATGTTAAAATTTGTTATTAAATGATTGGCGTTGTTCTCACATTCAGAATACTTTTAAGAGACACTAAGATTATTTAGAAAATTTATTCTTATGTTCCCTATAAATAAAAGTAAATTTAAAAACAATGTTTAAAAATCTCTTTTAATTTATATTCTACATGAAAATACACGTATAAAGTAAATAGTGAAAATATTAATTTGCATTTCATAAAGGTTTAGTTTACTCTAAATTGTAGTCTCATTTCATTTCTCAGCAATTT
>JAAAKQ030087157.1:2237-14839 GCA_010016005.3 Zanna intricata
TTTCTATATTAATTTTTTTTCACTATAAATTTTTTATTTAAATATTTTAATTTATTAAAGAAGAACGCTAGTATTGCATTTTTTTGTGAAAGATGATATAAACTCAACTAAATATCAGCTCTTGTTTACCTCGTTGTTTTTAATAGAGAATAATATTCTTGAATTACTCTTTCATTATTATTTTTTTTATTGTATAGTATTATTCTTGTTCTTCTCTTATTGTAAGCAGGATTATGTTATTTTCTTTTAATAATATCTAATCATTGATTCCTGCCTCTTTTGTCATATAAGCCTAAAAGGCTACACAAAATCCTCAAAAAAACATAAACATAATAAAAATTTAATGTTATCATACCACTATTATATTAATAATGAAATTTCTATTTTTAATAAATTATTTTTAAAATAATTTGATAAATTTGTAATTAATATAATACAAGTGAAATAATTTATAAGTTTTTAATTACATATTTAAGTTTGGTTATGCATTTTTCATTAAAAAAAAAATTAAATTCGTCTAGGGTACTTAAAATATAAGAATATGAACGTAGAATGGAATTAAAAACAGTTTGTAGTTCTTGATCGATTTAAAAATGGTTGAAAGACCAAACGTTAATCATGATATATGGAAGAAATAATTCAGAATTAAAAACATAACATCTTAAATAATTTATCATCAACTTATTCTACCACTTGAATATGTTTTAATGAAAAAGAAAAAAAAAAGAAAGGTGTAACATAAATGGAAGGGACGGACCTACACACACATGTAAACAGTGCAGAGAAAAAGACTGACCACGATTAAGAGTGGAGAAACCTTAGTAAACTTCTTTTAATACCTCTGTTTAGGAAGCTTTCTTTCATCGATTAAGCTTTTCTGCTCATGATGTTATTTTACTTTATTATTAAATTTATATATATATATTACTTATATCATATATTTAGTATTAGCACATTACTATCTCTGTCACGCTTAATTCTTCTCATTGGAATTCTCTCATTAATAGGAAGCCAGCTCCTATTATTTTATACAAAAAGTTATTCTTTTATGATTTGTCATTTAACTGTTTCGATTTACTTCTCCATTCCTTACTTTCTATTCTAATAATCTCAACCTTTTTGTGTTTCATTCTACCTTTTAAAGTATTTATTTTATAAATTCTAAGGTTTGTTTCTTCCCCAAGATTCTAAATTCTACGGTTTCTGTCTTTACTAAATTAACTACCTCGGTTACTTACTTATACTTTTCCTCCGATTCGTCTTAGACCTCCTCGTCTAACTTGTCCATAACTTTCTTAATGCTCCTATACCACTAAATTTCAAGCTACTTTATACTTTGTCTTTGCTACTTTATTATCATCTCTATTTTGCTAAAATGACTGGCTATAAACCATAATTTTTTAAAAACGTCTTGAATTCCAGAATGTCTGATGTTTTACACTATAAAATATTTGTTCTGAACTAAAGTTCTACTTCCTAGTTCTAATCTGCTTTTATATAAACCATTCTTTGTAATTGTTATTTCCTACATATAAGAAAAAATAATTTATCAAATTGTAATGTTCATGTATCTTAATAAATATTAAATTAATAATTTAATTCATACTTATATTTTGTTTTGTCATATTTTACCCTCTGTTTACTCTTTTTCATTTTGAAATATTTTTTTTTCTTGTGTTAAATTTTAAGTTGTTTCATAAATAAAATCAAAATATAAGAAATAATTTTAAAAGTAAGTAGATAGTTTGGGGCTAAACAAAATAAAGCAGACATTTCTAACCAAGTAATTAAAATTATATGAAACAAAATTAGAGAATTAATCTCAATTTGTTACAGTATTTAAGATATAAATAATTTTATAAAATAAATATATAAAAAAGTAAATTTGTGAAATAAATTACCGTTACAATTTATTTATAACTACAGAATAGTTTTTAGTAGTGTTGTAAAATCAGATGTACTGAGCAAAATTTAAATGTTCTAATCTGAGAGTTTTGCAGCAGTATCGACTAATGTAAAATACGATATAATAACATTTAGTCAAATTTACCATATCCTTTGATAACCTTTGATACGGTATCATATGAATTTACTCAAATATATCTACCATACCCTTCGGGGTTCAACGTTGTTATATTTTCTATATCGTTAAATTACTAGATTGACTTACTCACTGTAAAATAATTAAAATTTATTAAACTATTTTCAATGGATTAATAACCGCTGATAAATTATCCCGTGAATAAATTTCTACTTTAAAGAGAAAGAAATTTAAACATAAATTGAAGTATAATATTACAGGAATATTTTGCGAGGAATTTAGTACGGTAAGATTAACAATTTATTAATTACGATGTAACTAATGTACAGAAGTTTGCACATATTTAAATAATATTACATGCAGCATGTGCTTTGCGGAATTTTTTCAAACATACATATTTTCTACGATGTACAGTCCTCTTTATGATACTTCAATGAGGTGAAAATAAACAATAACCGAAACACTTCGGGTTCGTGCACAGAAATTTTAACTGAAGTATGCTCTCTAAACTTGATTATATTAACTGAATCAGCGGAAAGGAATTTGAAATCTTGTAAAATCATAAAAATTTACAACAACAGTGTGTATTATCAACCGAATATAATTTTTTCATACGATTTAATCTTTTAATTGGTAAAATATATGAAACCGTGTCCAAGGTGTTAATGAAATATTTGCCAATTTTATACTGTAAAGTTAATTTTTTTTTTATTTTTATATGAAAATAATTTAGTTTTAATTTTTTTTTATTAAGATACATCACCTAAGATTGATATATCTCTGTCTAGATAATTTTTTTTTTTGTAAGTTGTTGGTATTTTTAATACCAAACTGCAGGTCCATTATTTAGTAAAGGAGTTTTTTCCTCTATCTCATCCCTCATTGAAATATTATTTGTATAACATAGCCGAGATAAATATAAGATAGCCATGATATGACTTCTTTTTTTTTTAAAGTATTCACTCTCTTAATATATATCTTATATATATTTTTAATCCTTTAAGAATTTCCTTTCGTTAGTTAAACCATTTTATATACGACAAATAAAAAGGTTATTATTCAGTATTTATATCAGATTGTGATAATGTATTGTCAGTTTTAATTTACAGTACATTCATGATTGTACCTGTATTTAAATCTTGTAGCATTGGCGTTTGAAAAAATTTTAAAACCGAATTTAAAAATACTAATTAAAAATATTATAAAATATTCTGAATTTTTTAGCATCTCAATTTAAGGTGTACATAAATATTCATTCATATAGTTTTCATTAAATTCTTAATTGTTATTTATCTTATAGTTAAAGAAAAGATATATATGTATATATACTTTACACGACTGCTCGAAAAAAAGTGTAATGTATTTAGGTTACATTTATGTATGTTTGTTCCACCGTAGCAACTCTACAGCTGAATCGATTTAGGTATGTGATCCGGCGTTGGAATTCTTATGTTACTGGGAGTGTCATAGGTTATATAATAATTTAGTTGTGGAGATTTGCCAGTTGAAGAACAAACATTAATGAATTGAATTAATGAACCGTGAACTGTGAGTCTATTACTGTATTAGCTGGGTGTAAAATTAATAATTCAAATCAATCAAATGAATAATATAACAAGAAATAATAGAATTAAATTTATGTTAAAATAAAATAATATTAAATAAATTAAAAAAAATTCTGTTTAATAGTAATGGGCTTCCCGTAAAGACTGCGTGTGAGGCTACAGTGGTGAGATAATGAGAGCATCTCGTGCAATGCTTGACCAATCATCACCATAAACTGTAACAAATGGGGTACCCTTGGGGCGCTGTTTTGGGAGGTGTAGTGGGGTAAAAATTCAAACTTGGTATTTGTTAGTAGGTTGAAGGTTAACTTTTGAACGCATCAAGAACATTCTCGATGTAAAAGAAGCTGGTTCACGGAAAGGTAGGCAAAAAAAGAAGAACGAAGATCAAAAAGTGACTCACTACCATGGACAGGAGTCTGGCCAACCGAGCCCAGCCGAGATGCAGAATCAATGACAGCCAGAGTGAAGTCCGCTAACTTCACCTCACCAAATATTCATCATCCTTTCCAAAACTTATAATTTTACTTCAGTCAGCACATGTGACTCCCTCAAAACGAGGGTCCCGGAAGGCGTATTACTGTTAGGCTGAAAGGCGCTAGCACCGAAAGAATTTTAGGAGACGGACTGAAGGAGAATTACGCCGGGAGTAAAAGATCATATGCGCCTAGTCCCTAATGATTAGCCTCAGTCAATTAATTCTCATTGGTCTAAAGGACTGGAATGTAAAAAGCAACTCCGTCCATAAATAATAATACAAAAATTTATAACTGCCACTAAATAAATAATGACTGATAAACAAAAGATACAGCAACAAGGGACCTCTGTCCAGGCTCTGCGATTAGTAGGGAGATAATAAAACTCCGCTGTTCTTGCGTTCCGTTCCGTTCCGATCTAATAGATCACGGTTATTCGGAAATTTTATTATCTTCACAACCATTCTTCTGTTTTTCAAAATTCAAAGGGTATTTGTTAGTATAATACAAAATCATAATGGAATCAATCCAGGAGAAAATTAACTGATATACTCAGAAAAATCGACGCCGAGATCAGCTTGAGCCCGGCGAGCTCTGAAAAACGGTTGATGATAGTAGATTAGAGGTAATGCTAGAGACATCGGATTGAGGATCGAGCCCACTATTGTCAAATTTGATGCTTTAGAAGGACAGGGCAAATTAAATTTGCCCTGTCCTTCTAAAGCAATTTTTTGACAATCCGATTTTTTAATTTTTATAATTGTTTTCATTATTAATACCTTCATATATTTATTTAATTATTTTTTAATGTTTTTATATTTTAAATCATTAATAATTTATTTAACCAGTCTAAGTTTTTTTTTTTTTGTAATTATATTTCTATTTTGTAATGTTGCTCTGCTCAAAAATTTATCAAGATTTCTATTGAGGAAAATGCTGAGTAGTTCCTATTTTTTTCCGTGAAGTAGGAAGTCTACCATTTATTACGGGATCTATATAATTATTATTATTATTATCCATCTAACACAATAAAAAGTTTATTTATTTATCTAATAATAAAATATTCTATCCCAACTATAATCCGTATTATATTATATACATTTATACCAATGGAAATAGTGAAACACTTTTGGGGATATAAAAAAAATGATAAAACCGTTAAGCGTGTTTGAAATATGGCTCGCTGAAAATGATAATGTTACATTTTTAATGCATATCCCTAAATATACGCCTGTTATATACTCAGGTTGCTAAGGTCATTTCCTTATATTGTTTACTTTTTACTCTTTTCTAAAAAATAAAAAAAGGAATAAATATTTATAGATATTGAATGCATACTCCGTTATACTCTCTTGGAAAGAGAAAATTTTTTTTTTTTTTTGAGATCTCGTGCATTTCTTTCATTCGCAAAAATTTAGTCGACCGATGCACCTGAGGTTTTAATGACAAGCTAAATAAAATTTGAGTAATACTGGGAGTAACGTTTATGGGATTCCTTAATGACCATACAGTTTATTTAGTCATTAATTTTAATTACCGCATAATAATTAAAATAATATGAGATAGCCGATCGTGACCGTCACAAAACGCAAACTTCCCCAACTACAACTCTTGATATTACTTCTAAAGTAAAATTATAAATATGTGGTTGAATGAAATGACAAGCCTTCATCTCACTCGTTTATTATCCTATTTCAGTATAAATTTTACGCTGCTGTGCAAAGGCATAAACCAAAAATTTGGAATTTAATTTTCACACGGTATGTTAGGCGTCGGCCAGCGTAAATTATTTCTATTTGAAAACTCTTTATGTTTGAAACTTCTTATTCTTTTTTCAGATATAGGTATATTTTATTTGATTCTCGAAAGTATAGATATGTCACAATAAAATTAGATCCAATTCAAACGTTAAAATAACTTGATTTTTTTCTGTTTTAAAAACTCTACGTTTATATCTCTAATTAGAAATAGCAGAATATTTGTCGTTCCTATTTTTTAAAATTTAGTAAATTTTATCTTTTGGAATATCAAATTGTTTTACTTTTTCGCTTGATAAATAACGAAAAATAAGACTTGGAATTAAGAATATAACTTAAAAAAATTAAAGTAAGCTTAAAATAATAATAAGTATTAAAAACTTCATAACAGTAAATAAAATAATGCTGAATTTCCCTTCAAAATTAAATATGAATTTGTAACACGTTAATTATCGATAGTGGTGAAAAACTTCTCTTTAAAATCTCTTGGTACTATATTTTAATAGGAAAAATAAAGTAATTCTGATTTTTGTTTTTGTTAAAAAAGGTTTAACTTAATTCACTAGAACGTGTAATCAGCAGAATTTTAGCCAAGAACTCGATCTCATTCTCTTTTCTTTATAAATTCTCCCCAGTGTATAATAAAATAAAGTATAAAAAAAGTAAAATTCTTTTACTTCAAGTTCATAACGATACATATATATCCTTAATTTATCTGTCTTTGCTAAAGACATATATTTTTATTTACGTAAAAATTTTTAGAGAAGTCTGTAATACACAGCTTAAATTTAGAACTTTACTGTAAAAAAATTTTTAAACGACATCATTTATTCAGTTGTTAACAAAACATGGAAAATATAGATGAAGGGATGCAGGGTTTGGTTCCCAGTTTATAGCTGGCAGCAAAAAAAAACCTTTTTACCTTGGTAAAAATGAAAGTTTTATTAAAAATTAGTCATTTCAAGAAAATCAAAACAGTTTTAGAGTAGAAGTAATTAATCTAAAGACGATTCTTTTTCAATAAGAGTATTCGATCAGCTTTAAAAATTTTATTTTTATATTTCTCCGGTTTGCGATAACAAATTAAAAGAACAGTATCGATAACAAGTCAATTTAATTATACGAGGATAAATAATGAAGTAACTTTATACATTTAGGTATTTTTATGTATTTAAGTAACTTAAATACATTAGAAACTTTTTTTGATGAAATTGCTTAAAAATATTGTTACAAATATGCTATAAAAAAAAATTAACAGTCAAATTTAAATTTCATAAACTTATTTTTATATTGTATTTGGTTTTAAATTAGAAAATGATTTTTTTTTTGTTGAGGTACGTTTTTCTCATTTACGTTCCTAAATTAAAACAGTTAAAATATTTGTGTTATTTATCCAAGAGTAACTTTTTTTTTTAATTCTTATAATTAATAAATGTTTAAAAGGAAGGTTTATGGTCCCTCCTCAATACAGGTTTATAAATTTTATTGAAAAATTACAAAATTTGTAGATTTTGCGCCACATTATCTAAATTTCTGTTTGTTGACTTGCTCATAAATTTGAGCATTACTTTGTTTTTACAATAAAATATGGCTAGATCCTTTGGTAGTTGTTACTCGAAAATAAGAGATTTTGAACATAAGTTTGAAAAAGATATAATTTTTTAATTTCAACAGTAAAGCGCGTTTCTAGAGTTTTTTCATTGTTTTATATATTCTGTTCATCTACTCTATGTAATAATTGTTTTTTTTTTTTTTTAGATTAATTTGCTATAGTATAGAATTTTTTTTGTAAATTTCTCAATAATTAATTGCATCCGTAATGTTTGTTTTTATAACGTATAAAAGATTTACTATTTATATACTCGTATTTTACGTAGGGTCTATTTGGAATATTCTTGTCAATTATACAAAATGGAGGGAGATTTAATGTTTAAAAAAATAGTTATAGTACTCAGCAAGAAAAACTAAGTATTCAGGGAAAAAAAATTGTCGCTACAGAATTGTGTCATACGAACTACTTTAGTTTATATCATATTAAAACCTGTCTTTCATACGTTATTTGCAAGAAAATCCAACCACTTACAATTAATGTAAATTACCCAAGAATTTTTGTCTGTGCAAGTTGCAGATTTCCTTTAATTATTTTAACGTTTATGTTAAAGGGGAAAAATGTACTAAAAAATGTATATTTAGTATGATATTTATGTGTTGTTTCAATATTTAAAAAAATATTCTTAATTGGGTTCAATATGTCATTATAAATAAAACCTCTCTTTCTACCTTCAATTAGAATAGAAAATAAAAAGGGAATTGTTTGTGGAAACTTTTTTTACTGAAGTATCAACGTTTTAACCCTTAATTACTAGGATGGCTGAAAAGTCACACACACTGAGGAAAATTTGGCTGCCATACGTTGCCAACACTATATATAACTTTCTCCTTCTACGTATTCTCCTAATTGACACTGCCCTGCTTGGCAGTGTAGATTACGGTTACCAGTTGTTTGTGTGTCACTCTGTACGGAGATTCTCTGGAAGAATTTTCACCCATCCAGTGACAACGTAATTTTTTTGGTGGTGTGATTTTATCAAAATAAACATTTCGTTTAGGAATAAACTAAGACGCTAATACTGAAAGTGCCTTTTTTGAGAATTATGGTTCAGACGACGAGGTAGATGAATCATTTATCTCGGATCCGGAACCGGATGAAGTGGGTGTTGTTCAGTCTTATGAACCGTACGGAATAGATGATAGTGATAGTGACCCGAACTTTGTTCTCGATCAGTTATTTTCTTCAGATGAATCAGATTTAGACCTTTTCAGCTATCAACCTCTGCAACGGAGGATTGATAGTGGAATAAATGCCTACAACAAGGCTGCTAGAAGTCAAATAGCAGTCAGTCGACTTCAGTTCCTGTACAATCTTGGTGAGCAGCTTATTCAACCCATAAAGCTTCAAACTCAGTTGAGGTACAAAACGGAAAAAGTTGAAACTAAATTAAGAGGAGTCAGCTGCAGTTGCCGGGACCAGTACATCTGAGAACATCACGACGCTTTCATCAACCACTGCATCTAGTGCCAGACAAGACCGCTGCTTACTCTGCCCTACTAAATTTGACAAAAAGTATGCAGTTCGATAATCGAAATGTTATAACTTCGTTTGTTCTGAACACAGGAAGACAATATGTAAAAGGTGCTAAGTTAATAAAAATGAATGTAAAAATCCTTTATGTTGTTTTATAATACCTAATTTTTAAGGACTTATCATTACTAATAATAAGTTAATATTCTATATTTTTATACTTAACTATTATGTAATAAAATTATTATACAAAAAATTAAATAAAAGTGCGTTTTCTATTATTTTCCCCCCTCGAAAAATGCCAAATCAGAATATGGTAAGAGTAGACTTTTTGTTTTTTACAATAAAACGCATTATTATCATGCGTTTTATTTTGTTAAATATTAAATAATACCACTGAAATATATTTTTTTAGGCGGACAATAAAAGATATATATTGATAATAAATATGAATAACATATAAAGTGATAATGTACAGGAAAAAAATTTCCGGGTGAAATTTCACCCATTCCAGTAATAAAAGCTGATAGGAGTATCCTAGTAATTAAGGGTTAATCACATTTTTAAGATACGTACATAGTTTCATAATTTTAATCAATAATGGGGAGTAGAAAAAGGGTTATAAGAAAGAAGAATTTTTTATTACAACTAACGGAAATTTCAGCTTTCTATTTAAGAAGAATAATCATTTTGCAAGGCTCCACAGTGAAACAGCTGTTCAAATAAGTACATGGTCTGTAATATTTTGTATACTTAACTGAAGTGACTGTAATCTTTGCTTACAGTCTTATAGTGTATTATGTTACATTAGAACAACCTGATGTTGTTAGTGTTTTATTGAGCTTTCTATAAATCAAAAACATTTCTGCAAAGATTTCCACAAATCTTTTATAATTTAATCTCTAAAATTAATTTACAAGTTAATTACTAAAAGTAATTTTCACCGGAAACAAAGAGTGTTGCTTAAATTTTCAAATATTTTTCCAACAGAATTTGTAAATTTTTAATTCGAATATTTTTTCAGTTTTTCTTTAATTATGAATAAAATGTAAAGAAATTAGGGCAATTTTTTAACACTTTTTTTATTTATTAATAATTTTATTTTAATAGCAAATTTAAGCTATAAAATTAATAAACAAAAACCTTGACCGACTGTTAACTTAATAAACTAGGAAAACCAGTCCAGTTAAAGGTTAAAATTAGTAAGTAGATTTCTACTTAATTGTTATAGCCTCAATCAGTTTTAATAATTTTACTTCAACGATTTTACGACACATTTTTTAAACTGGCTGGACATTTATTAATTAGCTTTATAAATCGTTCAATTAATTTGTAATAAGCGCTTCTTCCAACATTCTTGGTTATATCTCGCTGCGTAATATCGTTTTATTGTAATTTTCATAATTAGTAGATTAACACAATAAATTAAGGTTATATAAATATAGTATACTACAAAACTATAATTCATTATTGGTTTAGTTTAAATAACTGATAATTTATAAATAATACAAAAACATTTAGTGTAATCTTCCTTTATTCTCCTTTATACGTTTACTATTTACCTATTCAATTTTATTTTATAACTAAACTTTGTAAGAATAAATTATTTTCCGTTTTTTTAGTACCCTTTTACGCTCCCAGGCAAAGTATAAAATAATAATAATATAAATTACTTCATAGATATTAGAAATATATAGAACTTGGTTTTATATAAATAAATGATATTGAGTTAATATATTTATAAATATGAATGAAATAAAATAAAATATATTGAACATGCTTGGTTAGAATTAACCAGTATTTAGTACAAAGTAAAAACAGAAATTAAAAGAAAAATACAAAATTTCGTAAACTCTGAAATATTCTAATAATATTTTTTATTTACCAACAATGAAAATAATTTGCTAAGCGTCTACAACATGTAGCATCCAAGAATGAATCGTTTAAATTCAATAGGTTAATTTTAAATTATATTTAAATAGGTTAAATTCAACCAAATTTCTAACTTTTTTTTAATGTAAAAAATAAAAGTTATATATTTAAGGGGGCAAATATATACACAATCTCTAGAAAATTACCGACATAGGTCTAAGAGGGGCATGAAAATCAATACTTCCCAAATTCCTAATAAGTATTATTACTCACACCTTATCTACTCAATATAAAATAAATTTATAAATTTTATGTATATATTGTAACGTGGAAAAACTTCTTTTTTTTTTTAATGTAGGAGAAAGGAAAATCTGCAACCAGGCGCTCCAACAGTCCGCACTGCTGGGTGTGTGGGGTTTCCTATCAAGGCAGTAACCCACTAAAAACCCTCCCCCTTACAATACGCGGAGATAGAACTACGCTACGGTATATCATCATCTCCGCGCGTGCCTGCGGGATCATCTTTTGCTGTCTTTAAGAAGCGGTTTCCAGCATCTCCCGGGGACACCAGCGGAGTCAATCTGGTTGTATCCCTTCCGCTCACCACCGAAGGCTGGACTTCCCCCGGCACTCTCAGACTAAGCACTCTATGGTTCTCTTTTTTCGTCGAAAGAACCTCTCTAAAGCATCTATTGAAACGGTTCCACCCATCTTCAGATCCGAGCATGGTTTACATTACATCTTCGGGGTAGCATTCTCCCCTAACGGTGGCATTGGGGCCCATCTAGGGCACCCCAGAAAAGTGTGCTCGACACTATCAATCTGCCCACAATATTGACTGTCTAGGGACGTCCACCTAAGTATTTTTTTTAGGTAATCATTGGACGATCCGTGACCTGAAAGTCCAAAACCGTCCAAAAGTCAATCTCACTCCATCCTCTTTCAAGCCACATCCTGGGACAACATATTAATCTATCTGTCAGTGACCGGGAAAAACTTGTAGTATTTAAAAGGTTTTAGAAGGTCGCTCGTTCTTTTCCAGAATCAATCGCATATTTCAGAAAATTTGTAACATTAATTGCATAATATTTAATGGTTTTTAGTTGTCCTGTCGAATATAGTGGTTTCAATCAGAAGTTTTATGTAAAAAAAAAAAAAAAAATTGTTCGTATTTCAGAGCTTATATAAATTAAAAATTAATATTTTTTTTTACGTTTCGGCCAATTGTGGACGATATTTAATATTTTACTTAACATCCTACTTTCTTTCCTGACACTACTTTTTAAGTAACTGGCCTTTTTTCTGAATTCTTCTGTTCTACTCTTTTTTTTTATTTAAATATTGTTCTTCTTAGAAGACCCTACTTTCCGTGATTTCTTTAAATTTTTTAAATAAATTCATAATTGTAACATTACAGAATTCCTATTCCTGCATTGTTGTTTTTTTTACAAAATATGAGTTTAGTTTTTCTTTATAAATAAAAAAAAGAGGATTTTCTTGAGAATTTTATTATCTTTCGTTTTTAAGATGTGACTTATAAAAGAAGAAACCGAATTAATGATAAATGTTTTTATTCTTTTATACTACTATAGGTAGCAAGGAATCAAGATTTACCCACAGTTTGTCTGATTCTTCCAAACAAGTACTGAATTAGTTCCTTTATAATTCTGTATAGTAGACCATTTTTTTATGTAATTTTATAAATATAATTTTTAATGACCCGAGACATATGGCTCACCTAGTGTAATAGTGGCACATCTCAAAAAATGCTTGATTTGAGATGGTACAATGTACAGATAGCTCAAATGT
>JAAAKQ030087168.1:0-14839 GCA_010016005.3 Zanna intricata
GACCATCAGACTCATAATGAAATATTGCAACCAAATCGCAGAAGAAGAAAACAAAATGACAATGTAATGAATAAGTAGAATCAACAAGAATTTCAGCTGATTATAAACAAAATAACATAACCTTTTCGTTCATAATTTATTAAGGTTGATAAACAAGATGGCTCCATGCCACAGCCTATTTAATAATTTTGTTCATTTTTAAATTATAGAAAATATGTGAATAAGAAGAAATTAAACTTAACACAAATGTGTTAACACCCTAATTGTAAGCTATTATTTATTTTTTATAAAATAATTTAAAATATATGAACCATAACTATAAACTACTAAAAACTAAAATAATAATTCAAAAATGTCTTTGAGTGGAAATATCAATAAATAATAGTGTACCTCAAATGTCAAGCAGTTAAAATGATAAAGTACTTATAACTTTGATGGAAATCTTTTTTCCACATTTACAAATAATACTGATTATTTAAAGAAATAAAATATTCAATCATACTGAACTAATAAATGTTACAAAACAAGTGGTATGTCCATATCATTGTTGAAATTAGGATGAGAGATTAGAATCGTTGAGATTAGGATTTGGATGAAATTAGGAGGTAATGAATTTCTACATTCAAGAAATGGTTAATACAGGAATGATTATTTAGAAATATCAATCAGAATGAGATTAGTCAGAATATTAAGAATACAAATTTAATAAAATTATATTTTATTTCTCAATATTAGAACTGAATATTTTTAGGTAAAATATAGAATTCTTTTGAGACCTACATCACACTAAGTTACATCACCAATTCATTTTTATTTCCTTCAAGCACTGAATTATAGTAAATTACTTATAGAATAAATTTATAACTATCCTCAAAAAAATTAATAACACATAACAGAAAGGCACAATTTAAATATGTGGAAATAAGTTGCAACAAAAAAAATATTATGAAGAACATAAGCAAACAAATTAAAGTTTTTTTATTAAATACAAAAATTGTTTATAAAAAAATTAAATATAGGCCTAAATAGTTCAATTTTTTTCTTTAATTAATAGCATTGATATCATAAATTACATTTTTGAAAATATTTAAAATTAAGAAATCTTAACTGACTGTGCTGAAACTAATATTATGATGTAATTAAGTTCATTTACAGTGAAACATTTATTTGGAGCGGTACTCCCACCATAACACTGGTTGATAATATTTGTGTATTACATCACCCAAGTGATAACATTGTTAGATTTTTCCAATAATTTACCTTTACCAAACAGCAATTTTCGATATAAATTTACCTTTTACATAGCAATAAATTAAACCAGAAGGACAAACGCTGTTGAAAAAAGTCTAATATGCCATAATCCCAATTAATAATGGACAATAATATTTGGCTTTTTCACTGGTACATTCACTTCAAATAATTTACATCTGAGAGTCCTTAAAGTTTGCAAACAAAAAATTTTTGTATGAACCCTTTAAAATAAGTTTCTCTACAGATGTTATTTTTTAGTATCCTGAAGAGTAATGAAATGATTGTACCACTATAATTACTACCATGATTAAAATGACTAGATTTAACAGATGATACAAATTGCACCTGAAAATATCATTATCTGTACTCAAAAACCAATCATCATGCCAGGTATACAAAAGAAATTGTGAATATTCACCTCAGTCAAGAAGAGAACTTTGTGTTCTCTTCTGGACTGAGGTGAATATTCTTATGTGCATTAGAGATGCAAGATGTGAGAAATGTAGGTAATACTCTGCTATTTTTTTGTCATCTACTGTTCAACTCAGGTAGTGGCTTTAAAATGAACATTATTGTTTAGATATAAAAACTCTAAACTCTGACTGCCTTAAATGTGTCACAGCCATTAAAAAACTGAAACAAATGTCCAATACACAAGATTTACATAATGAGAAATGCTCAGAATATATGCCCACAGTTCACATTTTCGAATCACTGCTAACTTGGTTAACTTTTTATTTTTATTATTTGATATTATGAGCTTATTTTACTGATGAGCTTCAGACTTTTTCATTGATCAATTCCAATATGAGATATTCGGTTTGTAATGCAGTTTTCCGGATATTAAACCAAACATTGAGTAATTAGTATTAATGCTTGAGGTTACCGGCCTTCGTAGTGTGAGTAGTAGTGTCTTGGTCTTTCTGGAGGTCCCGGGTTCGAATCCTGGAAGGCATGGCATTTTTCATATGCTACAAAAACTTATCATTCATCTCATCCTCTGAAGCAATACCCAATGGTGGTCCCAGAGGTTAAAAAAAAATGTTTGAGGTTAGGCCAACATTCTAGGTTAAATAATTATTAATTATAGATGTAGGTTAACGAATAATAAATTACTGTTTTAATTTTTTTAATTTTGTTACCCTAAGGAAAATTCCAATATTTCAGAGGGAATGTGTCTTGTTTTGTATTTCCACAGTCAAGTATTACGAATTTGTCAACGTCCACCATTTTTCTATGATTTTACTGCTTTGAACAGTTTGGCAAATTTGAAAGATTTAGATAAGTTTTGGGGTTGTAGGAGCAGTAGGAGGTCAACTTTACCTATCTAATATTCTAGTTAATAAATAATTTAAATATTAATTGACTTAAGTCAATTTTTTAATTGTTAATTTCTAGGTGATGATTCATTTAGAATAAATAAGGCTTACATATTAAGTTCACAACTTTGAACTAAAGAATTCCTTTACTTGCCAAGTATTTTACAGATGAAAGTTCATTTTGTTATTAATTTTAAAAAAACGGAGTGTCATAGTTAGTATGCTACTAGATACTTTCACTTAATTCCTTCATCAGTGAAAATGAATCTCTATAACAACTGTTTGTGGATCATCCATTGCCTTATAGATTTTAAGTGGCTGGGGCTATAGATTGATATGTTATTTATATAATATATTTATTATATTACTGAACTATTCTGATTTTTTTTTTTTGTTTAATTGTATTTTTAGGCAGGCATTTGAATCAAACAGTCGATTATTTACACTAAGGTTATTTATTCCAGGGTTTTGGTTTGAACCTGTGAGTTCCAAAGAGGATAAATTTCAAAAAGTAATAACTCAAAGAGTACCAATATGTAAACAGAATATTACGTTTCGAGAATGAATGAAAATCAAAATATAAAATTATAGTTATTGAACATATGTTCAGAATAGCAACTCTGATTTAGGTTACATAAAAATATATGAATGCAGTCAAGACAGATGTAGAGTGAAAGGGAAACCAGTTTTGTTTAACACATTGCTGTTTACGATGCAGAAAGTACCTTTTCACTTGTCACAAGACAAAACATGTTTTGAACCCATGATAAATAAAACAGGATCAAATATAACAGTATTAATTTGACCTTTCTTTAAATATCTCAGATATTTACCAGTTTTTACTAAAAAAAATCCAGTATAAAGAAAGACATGTTTAAGCAAAAGAATGAATCAGATATTGTTTTAATACTAATTACTTGGTTTAGCAAAAATTCCATTTTAACAGGAACAGTATTGATAGATTATTTTTTATAAACTAAGAATTCATTTACTATACTAACAAATGAAGAGTGTATTACTTTCTCCATCCAGATATAATGGATATATGATGTGCTTAAAAGAAAAGCTTCAATTATGGCTATTCAAGTACTAATTGAGACTAATATTTAAAAACTTATTTTTAATATCTCTAGCTTAGATTTAATATCTATGATGTGTTATTACGTGTATGTAATAGGGTTTATAAACCACCATCTGAATGTCTATATCCAAGATACCAAGTTTGTTTGTCATTTATATAAATGACAAAACATTCATGTATTTTGTTGTTAAATGATTAAATTATTTGTCACGTACCTTCAAATGAAATAAATCTGCAAATATTTCTTGTAATAAAGGAGTTAACACAGTGACAGCAATAATGGATAACCTACTGTGCTACAAATATACTGTAAACTGCTGTATATACTGTTCATGATTACATCTCCTTCATGGCATTATTTTATTAAAAAGTTACTAAAAATTACTCTATGCCATTTCTAAATACATCTTGTCTTCTTAACTGACATTTGTATTTCTTTTTTTATTTAACATTAATTCTAAGTAAATAATTTTCTTTTCTTTTTTTTTGCTAATAGGAAAATAAAATTGTTTTGCAGTAATTATAGATTACAACAGTCAACAAAATTTTTTTTTTCGTGTATCTGGAGACATACATGGTGATTTTAACTAATTTTTGGGTTATGAGAATTTATGTAACATGTCACTGTATATACATTTTAAATTTGTTTAAATCAGCTAAATTTTTATTTATTCAAATACAGATAAGTTGAGATACATTAGAACAATTTTAAAACAACAGCAGCTAAAAGTCTAAATCATTGTAAATGTCTTTAGAGTAACAGTTTTTAAAAGTTTAAACCATTGGAAACGTCATACCTTAATTTTTTTAAATATGCTGATAAATGTTTTTGTTTGTACTATGTTTGATCAGTATCTCTAAACAAAAACGAACAATAGTCACCCATCTTTCCAGGATCCCATCTTCCTTGGTACCAATGCT
Organism: Zanna intricata; assembly: GCA_010016005.3. NCBI lineage: Eukaryota > Metazoa > Arthropoda > Insecta > Hemiptera > Fulgoridae > Zanna > Zanna intricata. The sequence goes on from JAAAKQ030087168.1 coordinate 4,573, forward strand.
CTATGGCTAGAATATCCTGATGGAAACACTCTCCTTGTTCATTGCTGACAAGGCCCAAATTTTCAGGAAAAAAGTTTAGGTGGGAGAGAAAATTAATTTTTAATGACATCCTACAACCTAAATGTTTAATTTTCTAAGAGTTTATTAACCAAAAAACATAGTTTTTATCCTTTCTATTTCCTATAAAACCATCACCAATATCTTTGAAGGACTATAGAAGTCCTTCAAAGATGTGCTAGTTGCATGGAGAAGCTACTTCACATTCATTAAGTTTATCGTCAAAAGTTGAGTATTTAAGCAGTTTCTTTGCAGACTGATAAATATACCCTCCTTGAGCTTACCATCATTCAATTTAGGGGATTTTATTTTTAAATTAAATCCTGATCCATCTTTGTCTAGTGAAAAATTACTTCATGAATTACATCATTACTTCATTAATGTCTACTACAAAATTTTTCATGAGTGAGTTTTATTTGAAATGGCAGGAGTATTATTTCACCACTCTCAGTTAATGACAACTGCTTTACATTTTTTCATCAGCCATGAAGTTCTGCCACAATGCCAGTTCTTTACTTTGTAATGAACAACTTTCACTGAAAATTTGCCACATATGCTCTTTGTATTTTATTGTTTCTAATATTGATACCATAGTTTCATATGTTTTTTTCATGTTGACTGCATAAGCTAATGGAATGGATGGCTGTTTGTCACAATTATACAATAAAATTGCTTTCATGCTAACTTTAGAAAAGTCAGTAAAAAGACACCATTCTTCAGGAATATGGAGTCTTCTCTTCAGGAATATTCCAAGCTCTTTCACGAAGCCATCAACACAGTACAATAGCACAATGAATTTTGCATAGTAAAATAAGTTGAAAGAGTTTTATTTTGTGTTCTAAACATAGTAACTTTTGTTTTTTCTGCTAAAAGATTCCACTGTTGCAGTCTAGACCACAGAAGTTCAGCTTGCTGCTTTGATAACTTTAAATAGGAACCTTAAATAGGAAACTTTAAAATGAACTAATAAGTTCATGTTGAATTAACTGAGAAGATTTCTCATCAGATACAGGAAGAAATTCTTCAATATCCTCTATATCATCTACTTCATTTTCAGATTGTTCTAGCAACATTGGATTAGATGTTGGTACAGGACCAGGTAACTTCTCTCTGTGTTGTATCGGCTTTAGAGCTGAGGGTACATCTGCATATTTTATGAACTTTTGATTTCTAAATGAAAATCCAAATATTTTTGTCAAACAAAAATACCAGTTGCTGAAGTGGTCTTTAGGTTCACACCAAACCATATCAGTACAGCAAATGGCATGGTTCGTTGTTTCCCCTTCAACCATTCAGTTACAGTTATTGAGCATGATATGCAAATAGCATGAGGCATCCAGATTTTATCTTGACGCCTCATGCTATTGATCAATTCCCAGAGTGCATAATCAAAGTCAAATTTTTAAGTTGTTTTTATTAATTCAGAAATAGTTTTTATTTGAGATTTAGGCATAAATTTTCCACACATAACAAAAATTGTCTAGATGATTTGAAAATCCACAAACTTTTAAGTAAGTGTTCTAAGTATGTGTATGTTTGGTTTAAAAAAAAAGTGGCAGCAGAACATCAGCTGTTATGAGAATGAGAACAGCATCAACAGCTTGAAAAGATGTCCAGGCAGCTGACAAGATCTTGAAGAAAACGAATAAAAGAATTTTATTATAAAATTTGATTCATTTTATTATTGCAAAAGTCCGTATTTTAAAATAATTCTTGCAGTTGATCATCATGAACAAAATAGTGTTTATAAATGGTGATTTATAAATAGTGTTTAGGTGATGATTCCTTAAACAACATTGAGAATTGAGTAAGAGATCGTCAGTTTATGATCATCAACCCTAGATAATAGTCTTGGAGCAAAAATATCTAAGTTTTTCAATAAATGTAATTACAAAACAAAATTAGCTGTTCGTAGTCTGGCTACACCCTGCATGAACTACTCATTTTCTAATTGCAATCCTTTGACAAGAAGCTGAGGAAGAAAATTATTATGCTGAATGTTTAGATAACATTTACTGTTCATTGTCTGTTCAAAAAAGAATGACCCTATTACCCCATGACTTGAGATAGCAACCCATACTGTAATTCTTGGAGCGTGATGCACTTTTTCATGGAGCACGTGTGGATTTTTGGAATCCCAAAAATGTATATTTTGTTAATTAATAATCCTTCTAGGTGAAAATGTGTCTAATCTGAAAACCAAATACTGTTCAACAATACATCTTGGTTTACAGTCAATTCAGCAAATCTCAGTCTTTTATGTTTGTTGTTAGCATTAATTTAGGCAACCCTGTTATTTTGTACGAATATAAATGCAAATCATTTTTTTAAATTTGCTGCACAGATCACCAAGAAATCCCAAGTTGTGTTGCTGCTTTTCTTGTTATTTTCTGTGCTCCTCAGCAATGCTGTTCTGACCGCTTCAACATTCTGTGGAGAATGAAAATTGGCGGTCATTCGCACTTACTCTCATATACTGAGCCACCACTATTAAATTTTTCGTAAAGTTTATATATTGTTTTAAACGAGGGCAACCACCGAGTTTGAAAATGTGCGCCAACCAATTTTTGTGTGAACACCACACATTTCGTTTCATTAAAAAACAATAATATTTATTCACTATTCAATAAACAGTCTTTGTTTATAAGCCATCTCGGAACGATACACAAATAGTGCACGCAGAAAGAAAAGAAACTAATATTCATGAACTGCTGTCACTTCTGCCAACATAAACACATTAATAATTATTAACCTAAATAATTATTGCCAAAACAAAAGTTGGATCATTTTGTGTGCCACTCAAGTATATAAAACTTACATAATAATTACATGTAAATCATAAGATCTCAACACACTTAAACAATGTGGAATTTACCAACACAGTAAATTTGATAAAACAAATATTACATGAACAAACAACATATTTAAGTAGAACATAGATTTATTCAATTACATACTTAAGGAATTGATTTCATAAGGACTTGATTTCATGTGTGATTTCATATTGACCATTTTAAGGCGAATGTAACTAGATACCGACAACAATATTACCACAAACCTCATAAAAAAGGTGCTGATAATTAACTCCTAAAGGCCTTTGAAAGAATAATTTATTAATTTGAAAGAAAATCATTTATCATTTCTAATAATGTTAAAAAGGCAGAAAAATATTCAAATTTAAGACATTTAAGTCTAAAATAATTTTCATAATAATTTCTCATTTTTAATTAGAATTTCCTGTTAGCATTGAGTAAAAAGTGCGTGACATTTTTCAGAATTTTAGATTGATTACATACAAAACCAAGATTAACAACATTTATTGCTTAAATATCTGGCTCTGACAGGAAATTTCATATATCTGCATTCACAGTAAACAATGCAATTATTCATTATTTTCTGTATAAGATATTTCATTTGATATTAAGTGTTTTCATGAGAATTTTTTTTTAAATTTAGTATTGGAATATATTTTTGGATGCATAAACATTTTGAAAATTTAATATTTTCTTCCCGTATGTTTATTAAATATTTTACTACTATTCTATTTCAGAAACTTTTGCCAGTTGAGCTAAAATTAATTTCTTTTGAACAGATATACAAGTGTCCAACATGAATTCTGGAAAATTAGCATATTTTTAGTAACAAAGGCAAAAATAAACAAAGAAAATGTAGACAACTATGATTTTTTGGATTATCAAATAAATCTATAGCCAAAGCAATATGAGAACACACCTGCAGTTTTAATTGTTACCTTAAGCTTTACCGCCAACCCTTTTGTTCGTTAGTTGTACCTATGGTAACTGGAACCTAAAAAAATAAATTCTTTTGAGATATAAAATATATTTTCTTATTAGGTAACATACAGCATCTATAATAAATCATACTGTTTAACTTCTAATATACAATTTGATTTTAATCACCAAAATATTTTAATTTTATTACATTTTCATTTTTCAAGTAAAAGTCTTTTATTAATAAAATTTAATGTGTTTGTAGATGTAATCACTGTTTAATTTCTCTTTTCTTTTTCTTTCAGCTGTAAAATTTGGGCGGATGTCCAAGAAACAGAGGGAAAAGGTTGAGGATGAGGTTAGATATCACAGAGCTCAATTGCGGGCACAAAATGAGACCGCTCCTGACAGCTCTGTGTTTGATCAAACACAGACACCATCTTCATCTGACCAACTGCACACTTACAACAGTGCTGGGTAAATATTGATAGTTCATTAAATTAAGTTACACTGTTAAGTTATTAGGAAATTTTAAATAATTGTTCAGTATTATGGCCATTTCAAAAAAAAAAAACTAATATATTATATACTGAATGACCATTTGATTTGAAAGTTATCACATTTATTATTCAACAGCTATCAGTCCCATCATAGTTCTGTTTGCAGGCATGTATACCATTCTCGGGATGGAACCTTTTTAAAATTATTTTCAAACGAATGAAACCCACCCTATCTGCTACACCTACACCAACACAAGAATCTTAAATGGCAATTTTAACATTTAATTACATTAAAACTCTGTCCGGCTTCCGTGGTGTGAGTGGTAGCATCTCAGCCTTTCATTGGAGATTCTAGGTTCAAATCTTAGTCAGGCATGGCATTTACACACACGACACAATTCATTCATTTCATCCTTTGAAGGTATACCTAATGTTAATTCTGGAGATTAAAAAAGAAAAAAAAAATTTGACCAACCTGAAAAAAATAAAGAATTTTGGTGAATAGAAAATTAAATTCCGCCCACCCCTTCACTCGATAGGTGCAAAAAACCATTTGGGGTAATACTTTTTTTAAATTTTAGACCAACAAAAATAACTATAAAATTACATGATATTACTTCTTAAACCATTTGACATAATCATAATCTGTAGATTAAAACTGTGAAAATTATTTTTTAAATTTTCAACACAAAATTTTGTCCTTAAATGCTTTCTAAATTTCTAATGGTTGAAAACTTATTTTTTTTTAAATGAGATGATGCAGCTTGTGACACCTCATTGGAAGACTCTTTTAATGACAAGCAATTTGGTACAAATAAAATAAAAATTGGTTCTCTGGTATTCAAGTTATGATTAAAAATATGGTTTTTTATGTTATATTGGGAACAGTGTTACTGAGCCAAAGCATTAGGTCTGAAATCGTCTGTTCTTCTTAAAAATATGGATTTTAGGTTTCTTCAGCACTGAAAAAATGTACCAGTAAACACAACATTATAACATCAGTTAATCATAAGAAAAAACAATAATAAGGTACCTACTTATTTGCTGGTAACATGTTGAAAAATTTATTACCAGATAAACTTAATAATTAAATAAAAACTAATTCATGAATGAATAATTGTTAATAAAAAAAATACAGCTTAAATCATTCATTAGTTAATTTTTTTGTTATGAAGGTTTTTAACAATAAGAGTCCTTAAGAAATAATAAATGAAGCACTTTTTTTTTACCTCGGTAAAATAAGAGTATCAATTTTTAAATTATTTTTCATTACCTTTTTCCCTGTAAACAATAATAAAGTCTTTGTTAAAATTCACATCTTACTTTTATTAGTTTCTTTAGTTGCATCCCTATATGGTCTTATAATTTTATTTTTCAACTCTTATATGTTAGCAACAATTTCCTCATAAATTATTGATTTTAAATGACCCCACAAAAAAAGTTCAGTGGTCTAAGATCAGCAGATCTTGCCGGCCACTCAAGTGTCCTTTTTTTACCTATTCAATGCCCAGGACACATTCAGTACAACCACTGTCGAACTGGTTTTTTTTTTTTTTTTTTTTTTTGTTAAACCTCCGGAATTACCGTTAAGGTATATCCTCAGAGGATGAGATGAATGAATTGTAGCATGTGTGAAAAATGCCATGCCTGACTGGGATTCGAACCCGGAACTTCCGGGTCGAATCCACTGTCGAACTGGAAGTGAACAGTGACCAGATGCTCCATATTGCTGAAAGTGAAGCATATCTTCATTAAGTAACATGTTTCCTTGTCATCTAACTGATTTTCTAAGGCATGGACTATTAATGAGTGAATAACTTCATCCAGCAACTGCAAACACTTTTCACCTGTCAAGTTCCCATCGATAAATATTGGACCGATTATGTTATCATATTTATTTTTTCAGAATGCTGTGTGTTTCCAACATTGAAAACATGAGTATTTACATTTACAGTATCAGCATTTATGTTTATTAACAAAACCATTTAAAAAGAAAGTGAATTCTTCAGAAAAACAAATATTTTTTTATAAAAATTGGATTCTCATCTATTAAATGAATCATTTCTTTACAGAATTCAATCCTTCTATCAGCATCATCCTCATTCACTTCTTGATGCAATCGAATTTTATATGGAAAAAAATTATTCAATTTTTGTTTTGTGAAAACAGAACCATATAAGAAACCCCAAGTTTAATGGTTTCATGGGTGGAATTTAATTTTCTATTCACAAAAATTCATTATTTTTTCTGGTTGTCCATTAAAGTAATTAAATTTTGCCATTGCCATTTAAGATTTTTGAGTTTGGGTAGATGTAATAAAGAGGATGTGTTCCACCCCTTTGAAAATAATTTTAAAAAGGTTCCCCTCAATAATGGTATACATGCATGCAAACAAAAATACGATGGGACTGATAGCTGTTGAATAATAAATATGATAACTTTTCAAATGATTACCCAGTGTATTAAATTAAATATATACCACCAAAACCATTTCAGTACTGGACAGCAGAATTTACATATTTGACCAGGTTTAATTTCAAAATTTTCAAAAAAGAAAACTAATTGAAAAAATTAACAAAATTTATAAATAAATATATTCTAATGTAATTAAGAATTTAATTACAGCTGGTTATAGTTGGTGGTAGAACTTACATTTACTTACTTTGAATCTTGGTTGAAGATTGTATTAAAATCTAACTAATTGTTCTGTTTTTGTCGTAATAAATTATGATTTTAGTTTAAAAGTTATATTTGTTTACCCTGTTATTGTAAATGTTCACTCTTTCATGAACTAATATTTTTCATGAAGTAACAATAAACATCTAATTTTATATTTAATTCCCTGTTAATTTTGCACAGTATCATTTTTCTTTTTTGTTAATGTTTAAAAGTGGCATCAAATGCTATGGTCCTTAACCACAAAAAATGCCAACAGTATGTCATGAACTGCAGCCAGGATTTTTAACTTCACTGATCTGTGGGAATTAGTTCATTAAGTATGGCCATGGTCATTGATGTTCGCCTCACTTTACACTGTTCAATTTCTCTGGATGCATTCCTTACAACATTACAAAAAATGTTGTGAACTACTAGATTGTAAGAGATGCAGTATTACCATCTTACCCAGATCCATTATCAATATTATTTTTATTTCTATTATTATATAATATTTTACATTACACTGATTTTCATTAAATTTTGACAAAATTAAAAACAAATTTTTCCATCAATTTTGACAGTGAGTAAACATTCAAAAATTTGAATAAGTGTATTAATACATTTAATAAATATTAAAATACACGTAATACATGTGCTACACAAAACACATGATTGTACAAAATGACAGCTGGAACTGCAGCTGCACTATTCGTGAATTGTTAGCCCAAATCTACAGTATTTGTCTCGGTTGTTAGTCAAATCTACAAGCAACCACCACAAAAATGTTAGATTCTTAAATCCGTTGCCAACTAGTTATACAATCATAAATTACAAGTATATTTGGTGTTGCATGTAAATAAGTGTTTTTTAATAATCACTCAACACCACACTCCATATTAATGAATTAATATAATCGCGCCTAATGACAGTAACTTGTTTCTGAAACAAATCATTTGATTAAAAAAAACAAGATGGATGTAATTAAAATTTTTAAGCAGCTTAGAAAATGATAAAAAAAATATTTATTTTAGTATTGTTATATTAATTAAATTATTATTTTCCATCAAGGAATTTCTGTTACATACCATTTCATCTTTGTATACCCTATAAAAGAATCATGGCTTGTAACAAAGAAGTCACTCCTGTAGAACACATGATACAGAGACGTGTCAAATCTTTTACAATAAAAAAATATTTTTTTTTAAAAATGTTAATGTGAAATAATTAGCCAAAGATGCATAAGTAATACTGATATTTAAAATAAGAATATCTGAATGCCTAAATGGAAATGTTCACAAATATTGAATTACAAACGTTAAACAGGACTCTTCTAAAGCCAGCCAAAAGTTAACACGAGTTGACAAAACATTTTGTATTTTTTTAATGAAGTTTAAAATGTATTCTATTATTATTAATTTTTATATTTACTGTGACTGCTATTATCTTAATTCATTGCATTAACATTAATAAATTCAATGTGTTTTTCAATAGTGTACTGTTTACTTAGATGTATTTATGAAAAAAAAAATAATATTTAGAAAGTCCAGTAAATTTTTTTAAACTTAAATTTGGCATTCTTTTGAGAGCTAGATTTAAACTTTTGCAACTTTTAAGTATAAACACATTTTACTTAAAAGTATAATCTTGAACAATTGTTTTGTTTAGATCAGTAGCAGAATCAATCAGTTTCAAGTTGTGAGATCATAGTTATTTTCTGTTCTGTTTTTGTTTGTCCTATTTGTGAACTTTGAACATGTTTAGGAAACCATCTTTTAATGTTAATCATGAACAGTATTTCTAAATGTATTGATAAGTATAACCTATTGTAAAACATTAAAAAATTTAGGAAAAATTCTTATCAGCAGATGGACTGAAATTTTTATTCTGATATATTTTTTGTATAACATATAATATAATCTTAGTAGTAATAAAGTTTACAAGAATCCCATTATAAAATTGACCACACTGAGTAAATCTATTATGATATTCATGTGAAGGAAAACTATAAATAGTCCTATTTTATTTTTCATTTTCTAAAGAAATTTTAATCTTGTAAATCCTTTAATATAAATTTTCTATATCCCAAAATATTGATCTTGTGTAATGATTATTTTCTTAGTACATTGCAGCTTTAGAGAGTAGTACCAGTAACTACATCATGCTGTTTTTTTTCTTTTATCCGTAAACGGCCATTTTTTGCACCTGCTGACAAAGTGTTTTTCTATGTTATTGTTGCAGGGCATTTAAAAAGTTATGTTATGTTTATTATCATGTTAGTTATTAATTATATTGGTAATTCATGTATTCGTTGATTGTCATCATAATGTTATTACTAAAATTCTAGTTTTCACAGTAGTATATATATTTTTTAAACTTAAAACTAAATTAATTTTTTTTTTTAATTTATAAAATTTATTTGTATGTTAATTAAAAAATAAGTAAAGAAGACTCCTCAAAAAAAAGATAAAAATTATATATATATATTTTTTTAAAAACTTTCCTTCAATAAAATATTTTCCAGGAATATGAACAATAAAAACAAGTGCAATCTTTACACTTAGTGTTTTCTTTTAGTTTTGTCAGCAATTACCCATCCCTTTTGTATTTTTTTTCAATACTATGATCAGTTATTGCACTGATATCTAAACTTTTGTGTACAGAATCTGCATCAGACTGCATATTTTTTATCAATTTTTATTTTTAAAATTGTTCAAACATTTGTTTTTTTTTTCACTTATGATATGTTTCCCTCCTAATATTATCAGCAGACATAAAAATAACAAAAAAAAATTTGATGGTAAATACATTTAATAATTAATAAAATTCAAAATGAATAAGGAGGTGAAAAAAAGTTAACAAATTATAAATTATTATTGGCCGGCCACTCGGCCGGCCTCCATTGCCGAGTGGTAGCATCTCGGTCTTTCATCCAGAGGTCCCGGGTTCGAATCCCAGTCAGGCATGGCATTCTTAATATAATATTTTGTAATTAAATATTATTTTTCACTCTGCAGAGATGAAGTATTGCTTATCTATTTCTGCCATGACTCATTCTACAAGACAATGATTTTAGTCGATTCAAAGGTCCAAAAAAAATGTATACTTTAATGACTGCAAGGAGAATTATCATCTGTCTGACTAAAATAAGTCAAAAAAATTTTATACTTTTGTATTATATTTATTTAGTGTAAAAAAAATTGCTGTCTACAAAATTTGTTTATAAGTGTATGATAGCTATTTAACTGATTTTTTTTTTTTTTTTTTTTTTTTTACCTCCGGAACCACCGTTAGGTTATATCTTCAGAGGATGAGATGAATGAA
>JAAAKQ030087201.1:0-14839 GCA_010016005.3 Zanna intricata
ATACACGTGTCTTTTGAAGGTTAGGGCTAACTAAAAATCATATGGATTTAATACTAGTAGCGCCATCTATGTGTCAGTCTATGAACTTTTCAGCCCACCTGGTATACTTCCATAAAGTGTGTGCCAGATGGATCCCTCGTCTTTCGTCAGAAGTTGGGACATTTGCAGGTTTGTCCAAGTCTTACAGAGTTTTGTTTGTTCATTTTTGAGTCAGAAAATCACCTGCAATGTTACGTGGGTCACTACACTCCCCAGTTGAAACAAGCCAGTATGGTATGGCAGAGGAAAGGGAAGGCGATTCCAGTGAAGGACTAAGACTTGACTGTCAACTGGTAAGGTTCTTTCAACCATTTTTTTCGACTGGCGAGACATTTTGCTCATTAATTTTTTGCATGAACGACGCACAATCAATCCTGCTTACTACTGTGACCTGTTGAATGGGATAAAGACTGCATATCACCGAAAAGATGAGGAGACCAACCAATTGAAGAGGTCATCCTCCTCCACGACAATTTCAGGCACCATACTGCAGCTCTAACAGTCTCAAAACTAGATGAAATGCACTGGACTCATCTTGATCATCCTCCCTGTAGGCTAGACCTATCACCCAGCAATTTTAATTTGTCTGGGTCGCTTAAAGAATCTCTAGAAGGGCAACGATTTCAAAATGACAAGGGCGTGGAGGGTTTGTGCACAGTTCACTCCTGATGCAACCAGCTTCATTCACGATGCTGCAATAGAAAAACCTTTCTTCTCATTGGGGAAAAAGAATTTTAACAAGGAAACAATGTAGAAAAATAAATTATATTCGCCACTTATTTTTCAATAAGAAAATGTTCTTTTTTTTTTAAATAAAATCCCATTTATATTTGATTTACCCCCCACAAAAAAAAAACCAAATGTGAAGTGAAAGAATGATAAAAACATACGCTCTTCATTTTACATGTTAGTTATATAAGGATTTCCATTAAACTAGGTGCTAAGCTGTAACTTAGAGTTTAATCTTATTTAAAATATTAACTTTTAATGTTTGATGCATTATACCTTGAATAAGTTCAGCAAACCTTTTCTTATGTTTTACAAATTCTTTTCGCTTTTTTAATTCATTTTGTATTAAAGTTTTATTACAAGAAGAGGAATAGCGAGCCTTAACTGGACTGGAACCTGTAACACAAAATTATGTATATTAAAAAAAAGACAAGCGATAAAACACAGAGTGCATCAATGTCACTATCTACATCAAATACAGTATATATTTTTCTTATACTAATGTGTAAATTTATAAATAAATATAATTTGACAAATATATCTATTATTATATTATTGAGCAACCTCAGAAAAATAAAAAAATAAAAAATATATATATATTTTTTCCCCAGCTTTAAAGATAAGATATGACAAAGATATCTGATCAGCTTAAAGATATCTGATATGACAAAATTAATTATACAACTGAATCTATTCCTCCGATTTCATAAAAATAAATAATAAATGATTGCAAGAAAACAATTTTTCTTTTTTCACCAAAAACCTGACATAATTGTAGATTCACTTTAACTGTAAATGTAGATTCACCTCTGAAATGCCTCTTCTGGGAATACTTTTGAGGATGGCAATTAATTTTTTTTTTTTTTTTGGGCGAATATTATTTTCTTGTTATCATCGCCCAGAATAAAATTATTGAAAGGAAATAAAACTCACAATAACTAAAGAATTAAATAAAATCTTAAAACTAATATCGCAACTAAAGCTTATTTTAAAAACACTTAAAACTAATATCAACGGCCTAAAACTAAAAATTAAAAGTAAGCTTAAATCTAAACAAGAAGATTACACTAGAAAAGAAAAATAAATAAATAAAAAAAAATTCCTTAAGTCCAAGCAGGATGTAAAGGGACCCCATCCCAGACAACAAACAGCAGGAAGACACAGAAGATGAACACAAAAACTAAACCTAGGTTAAAACTTAAAATATTAAAAAAAAACTAAAACTAAAACTTACAACTAATAACACAGATAGAATATCACTAGAAGTTTAAAATTAATATCAATAAGAAAGTATAACTAATATCACAGTGGGAAAACAAATAACCAAAAATTTAAGAAAAAACACATTAAAAAGATTCTTCAGCACTAGGGAAAAACCGCCATTTTAAATTCTGTATAAAATATCAGCACTTCGAAAAAATGCAGCACCCAGTCTAAAATATCTTTATTAATTCCCAGAATTTGGTGAATGGTTCCGTCTAGTCTGAATTTACACTGCAATGCCGCATAAAGTATGCAATCCACAAGTATGTAGCACATAGTCATGCGGCAGGTGCAATGTACACATAGTGGTGAATGTTCTACTGACATAAGGTAACCTGACATTCTGATGTGTCTTACCCGCAATCGACTACTTCCAGTTCCTCAAGATGAGTTTCTCTGCATGAGGAGACCCATGGCAACACAGAATCTTTGATGTGCCGAAGTTTATTATCGATAGTAGCCGTCCAATCACCTTACCACTTTGCTTGAAGGGATTGTTTCATACAATAAATAAATAAGTGGTTACACTCAACGACTGCATTGTAAATTTCAGTGACTAAAGGATGTCTAGAGTAAAAATCTTCCAAAGCTTGGAGTGCCCTACATAAGTCGCTACAAATAAGAATAAGACAGTATTTTGGATTAACGATATTCAATGTCTTATTTATAGCATACAGTTCAGCAGTAAAAATACCGATAGTACTAGACAGACCAAACATATTAGTTCTATCATTGATAACAAATGTGCACCCAACGTTATCATCCTGTTGTAAACCATCTGTGTAAATTATTGCATCCACGTTTATATTGAAAAGAACATGGTGAAAACTTTTGCTGAAAGAAGATAGGTGGTGTTTTTGCTTCTTGTACATGGTAAGATCAAAAATAAAATTTATACGGCTGATTTTCCATCAAGGATATAAACAGAGATACACTAGAAAAACGGAATGTATGTCAACCTTTAAGAGCTGTAGTAATCATTGGACACGTACACCCACAGGTACAATATGACACGAGTGATCTTCATACCTTTGCAAATTAGGATTCGATAATACTGCAGTAAAAGCTGGGTGATTCTGTTGCCCTCTAACACAAGCAACCCGTCTTAAAGTAAGATGCTAGATGTAGGTCACGTCAATTCCATTTTGACGGTTTGCCACACTCAACTAGTATGCTAGTGACAGAACTTGATCTAAAAGCACCTGTAGTTAGACGCAGAAAAGAATGATGTATGACATCTAACATCTTCAATGTGGTATTTTTCAGTGAAGAGTACTAAACAAAAAAAAGCAACCTCAGCAAAAAAAAACCAAAAAAACTAGGAAGGAAAACTTTTTAAGAAACTTTTTTTTTCTTGACAAATTCACACAGATTGGGTAAGCCACCGTAATCTAAGCAGGAACAAACTAAGGAATAATAAAAACGCAACATACACAACCGATCAGTTCCCCAGTTGTGTTGCTAAGGACTCAAAGCATATTAAAAAATTTCAAAAATTTTGACTTTAATTCTTTGGTATGTTTAACCCACGTAAGGCTGCTATCAAAAAATAATCCTAGAAATCCAACATCAGAAGAGATTGAAATTAGTTCTCCATTGAGAAAATTGACAGAATAGAGGTGTCACATAACTGAGAAAAGATTACACATTTTGTTTTGGCAGATGGAAAGTTGAAGCTGGTAACCCTGGACCAAGCTTCAAGGCGAGATATAGTGTTTCTGAAGTAGTCTCTCTGCAGTGGCTGTTGAATAGGATGTAATATATATAGCGAAGTCATTGATGAATAACGAACATGAAACGGGTGGGTGCACACATTTAGTAACACTGTTGATATCAATAGAGAATAACGTGGTACATTTCCTTGAGGCACTCTATTCTCCAAGATGGTGCCACCTGATAGAAAATCTCTAACACGAACACGAAAAGTTTTATTATTTAAAAATCCCCTAATAAAGGCGAGCATATTGCCACTGATTCCCCAATCTTTGACAGTATTTAAAATGCCACATCGCCACGCTATGTTGTACACCTTTCTGATACCGAAGAAGATAGCGACAAGATGCTGGCGAAGTAGGAAAGCATTCTGAATAACTGATTCCAGTGAAACCAAGTTGTCAATGGAAGATTCGTCCTCATCAGAACTCGATACTTTAGTTGGGGGCAGCCCTATTTCTTATTATATACCGACCTGCTCACTACATAAGATATTTCCTCAATACTACATTACTAACACAACACACTAACAACTTAATCACTAATATATCATAACACTCAAATGGCCATTGCAACACTTTCTGAACTGCAACCATAACCCTAGTTGAAACTATTTCTACTGGTTTTTTTTTTTTGTGTCAAAGGGTAGTGAATGACTATACATAGTGAGTCACAAAAAAATATCTTTCTGAATAACCACTATTCACTGAACTGTATGTCGAATGTTCCTAAAAACTCCATGGCAATTGGTGGTTCACTTTAAAAAACCACAAGAAATGGACATGTGGAAAGGATCACATTCAGCTACATCTGATGAGGGTAATGCTGATTAATGGGCAAAGAATAGTGCATTTGCTGATTTTATGAAAATGTAATATTTATTATAATTCAAAATGCCCAGGAAGATGGATCCCTTTTGAAGGCCTCACCTTTCCACATAAAAAAACATTTTAACTTGCATTGGTGGAACACCTAAGAATGCACATAAACTGAGACAGAACAATTCTGGAGCAACCTTTTCAGAATTTTTCAGAGCCAAAATAAGGCTCTGTTTCAACTGACTTTCCACAAGAATGTAAACAAGATCAGCTA
Source organism: Zanna intricata (assembly GCA_010016005.3). Lineage (NCBI taxonomy): Eukaryota > Metazoa > Arthropoda > Insecta > Hemiptera > Fulgoridae > Zanna > Zanna intricata. Next base: position 4,837 of record JAAAKQ030087201.1, read on the forward strand.
CAAGAGTCTAATCAAGGTTCTGTAGTTCAAGATCAATACAAAATAAATGTAATTGCATAATTGCAATGAGGAAGCCTTTATCAAGCCATAACTGCAGAAATGTTTCACAATATCAAGGTGGATGGGAAGATGCATAGTTCTATGTGCTCAGCACAACAGCATGCACACAGATCCATTGGGTAAATATAAGTGATCAAAATGAGGTATAAGTATATGTACTTCTCAAACATATACTAGAAAAATTTAATAATAAAACTATCCTAACCAGCCATAATATAACACTTTTTTAATGAAATGTTAATACCTTGATTTTTAAAAACAGTTTAGAATGATTAACCACTTTGAATAATTTTTTTTTTTTTTTAAATTGCTTATAAAAATGTTCCAAAGCAAACACCAATTACTGTCTAGAATGTAATTATTTTTTGTAAAATAAGAATAAGCTATTTAGTAAAATAACAGAATAGAAGATGGTGATTAAAAACAAAGTACAAATGATATTGTACAAGAATAAAGGATTTTGTTAACCAATTCAGAATCTTAACTTGTAAGCTAAATTTTTCCTCCAATATATTTATTTATTTTTTTTTTTTTTAAACATCAGGAATAATGTTGCAAAACTTTATTAAAATGTTATCATTAAAAAATATACATGATATAGCCTAACTGCACATAAATCCTATAAGTAATTCAACCTGCTTTACAAGGTCAAAAAAATTACAGGAATTACACATTTACAGTTTGTAAATGTTCCAGAATTAAAGCTGAAATGAATAGTAATGTGATCTCAAAGGCAAATTATAACTGGTTGAGAGAAGCTTTGTAAACTGTAAAGCAAAAAACTTGTTTAAAATAAGATTGTAATAATATGAAATTTATAAAAGATTAATAGGTGTTACAGGCAACTTAACAAAATGAGTGAACACAGTTGCTAACATAACGCAGGACACACAACATATCCTTATGAATTAAACTTGTGACTTACTTCACAAACAGGCTGTTAATGAATTTCCTACCACAAAGAATATTTCAAAAAATTCGGAAGAAAAATAAACAAAATGAAGCAAGCTTTTTAGAAAACATTCACTATTATTTACAAATGTTTAGAACCTGAGGGCAACTTCTGTATTTAATTGTCAAATTCAAGAATAATGATTTCTCAATCATAAGCATAAAGAAATTAGATTCAAAAAACTTTTACGAGTATACTCGTATACCTCGTGTACATAAATTTTACAGAAGAAACTACAGAAATTCACCTTAATGATTGTAGCTGCCCATAAACTCATACTAATAATACCACAAACAAAATCAATTATTATCAGATTAAATCAACTATGTACATAATATATATATATATATGTCAACATTAAATATTTTAAAATTCTTACCGATGACCGGATTAGTGTAGGTTATGTGTGAGCAAAATGTGCACGGTCGTCGAAATGGCGTTGTAACAGCTTGTTTTGATAAATAACATGTATTATACAGCTTTAAATTACGAACCCTAAGTAAATTATACATTGTTTAAGCAAAAATTAAAAGTAACCCATTGTAACTACTTCACACCCTTAAAATAAAAAACACACACTACCACATTAAAATTACTACCAATGTAGCCAACAAAACTAACCAACATATTCTATCTTTAACTGGCAACTGAAAAATACGTTGAAGATACCATAGTAACTCCTAATTTAATATTATTAGTTGCAGTTTATAAACAAGATGTATTCGATTACCAATATGATAATAATTTCCTAGTCGGTGAAAATAAAGGTAAAGTAGAACATGGTGTTATTTATAAAATATAATCAAATGTGGAACAATAGACACGCGTCATTTAGAATAAATGAAATTTTAATACTTTACTTTCTATTCTACATTCTTTATTTTTTTTCATTCTACATTCTAATTCTTATATCTGCCGACCTACGTGGCGCGAGTGGTAGCGTCTCGGCCTTTCATCCGGAGGTCCGGGGTTCGAATCCCGGTCAGGAACGGCATTTTCACCTACAAATCATACATCTCATCCTCTGAAAAAATACCTAACGGTGGTCCAGGAGGTAAAAACAATTCTTATATCTGTATTGACACAAATAAGGTGCTTACGTTTATACTTCACAGATGTATGAGGCACTAAAGTTTCTTGCTAATCGACCACTAGATAGTGTTGATTATTGCACACATGTTTACAACGAAGTGTTCTTTCCATAATAGACGCTTCTTTCTCTAAATAAATAAAAAAACAAAATTTATCTCATAATCTACCATTATTTAATTTTTACACCTAACTAGTTTCTAAAAAACCTTAAATGTTCGTTTTTGTTTTATCTACTCCAGTAACTAGAAAAATGGAACAACTATAGTCTTCTATCTAAAGTTAAAAAGTTATGTTGAAGAATAATATTTGAGGTAATTTACTGAATAGTTTTGAAATTCTACAACCAAAAAAAAAAAAATGCTAAATTGGGATACGGTCATATTCTTAAGCGAACAGTTTAAAAGGTCGTTCGTATTTTAACGCTGTTGTGTTGGTAACAAAATGGCTGTCTGAATTTACTGTGTGACGTAATGTTTTCTTTCGTGAAAAAAAAACTTTGGCCTGATATTCACATAAACCATTTTTAAAATCTTACATTTCATGCCATTACACAATTACAGTTCATTATTTTCCTTCAGTTTAGGCATCGTATCAGTTAACACTTCCGCAAATTTCATATTGAGGCCGTATTGGAAACATTATGTGTCTGGGAAATCCTTGACGACTAGGATTCAAGTTGAAGGTGAACGAGGTGATAATTATTTTGTTAATTTTATAAATAAATGGTGTTGGATTTTTGTTACTGTTATAAAGTAATTTTGAATATGGAAAGGTTTATTATATTCGCGTAGTATGCCAATATGGTGTATGTGGTGGATCTTGTTTGAGTCTCGTACAAGTGTAACGGTGCTATGTAAAGTGTTCAGTGATTGTGATTATACAAATTTTGAGGTTTTTATTAATATTTGTCTGTGATAAATTAACTGCTGCACTGACTTTTAGCCAGTATGTTATTTTACTATGACTTTTAGATTGTAACTTAATAACGAATTCACTTGTTGAATCCATTAACTTTCCCGTATTAACCTCTTTTAAGACATGTTTCAAAGATCAATTATTATTCATTGTTTAACGGGTTGCAGAGTTCTCCTTCAGACAGATTAACCGTAGATTGTCAATTTATAATAATGTTGACACAATGAAATTTACTGGTGTTTAAAATGTACCCTATGTATATAATGTAGTAAACGTATAGGTCCATGAAGTGTAAATATGAAGTTAGACGTCATTTTCTTTCTCTTGTAGGCTTGTTTCTTTAAATGTTTCCCCTTTTTCTTATATTAAGGCAAATCTAGATTGATAGTTCATCTTAATTTAGTAAAAAACTTATTTATTCATAACTTATTATTTGAATAAGCCACATTTTACTAAATAAGTTTGCCATTTTATTTCTTTCCTATAATTGTAAATAAACTAGACAATTTGTATGGTTTTGTTTAAACATTTCACATAATTTTTTAATTGAATAATTTTGTTTGTGTTACAGTATTTATTTTTATCTAGATATGGGCTAGGATTGATGGATTTTTTAAATCAATTACAGAATATTTATAACCTTTCATCTTAAGGTTAGATAATTTAGCAGTGGATTGCTGGAACCTTTCCATTAAAGAATCATTGGTTTGGTATATATAGCATGAATTGCAAATGATCAGTTTCTGTTGTACATTTATTTTGTTTCACTCAGTAGTAAATAAAATTAATTTCTAATTTAACAAATAGATACAACCAGTCTAGCCCCTGCAATAAGAAAACCACTGCTATGTCCTAACTCATTTAGAATTTTTTTTTCGTATTAAATAAATTGCCTGTTACAGTTTTACAAGCTTAAAATTGTTGTTATTAATGTAATACTATTGTATTTTCTGCCAAGATACACTATAGTTTTTAAGTTGAGTACTGTTTACCTTTATCTAGCTTCATTGTTTTATTACATGTTGATGCATTTCGGAACCACTCCATTGTCAAAACTTATTGTACTCACTTTACTTAAATTATTCTCAGTTTTAGCTCCCTTCTAACTTTTCAACCCTCAATATTTTGTTTTTTTTTTTTTTTTTTTTGTAGAATGAGATTAGATTCTCTTAAGACTAAATTGAATTTGGTTAAGGTTTGTAGGTTTTAGTAGATGTGCATTATTTGTTATTTACAGAATAAATAATTTTGTTTAAGTGAAATTTGAGTGACATCAGTGTACGTTAAAGTTGGTTTAAGTAACTAATGATTCAGTCTACTGAACATCGTATGATATCAGCACACATTCACATTCACTTATCTAATTAACCTTAAATATTAAATAGGCCAATTGTTTGGCGTAGTATATAATTGTAAAATAATTAATTATTTAGTTAAAAAATAATGTATGTTACACATGCACTGAATTACAACATTTCTGGTGAAGTTACCATCTAACAGAAGTGATGTAACAAAGAGTAAAGGTATTTACAATGAATAATTTCAATTGAAACAAATAATTTCTGCCCCAAATAACATTTATATTCCAAATTTCATCAAAATCAGAGGTGATAACATAATTTTATATAATCCCATAAATAAATTATAAGATAAATAATAGATGATTAATGTCCATATTAATTATTTTAATATAAGGTATGGTTCCAGTAAACTGGAATGATGCTAATGCATGGATTGTTGTTTCATCTCAGCATTGACATACAAACTCCACATTTTGTCACCATTGATGATATGGAGGGGAAAAAATTCTTCTTCATAGTTAAAGTGGTCATGAAAACCATGTGCAGATATCATTCTGTGATCTTTGTGAGCACACTTGTCAATATTTTTGTGATTCATCCTGCACACAGTTTATGATAGCTTGGAGTGTCAGTCACAGTTCTCAATAATGCTGTCTTTGAAATTAATGGAAATTCTAGAGAAAAAGATTGATAATCATAAAGCAATGATTTTCTCTCACCTTTCCATTCACACATTCAATGAGATCATCAATCCAGACATTATATTTGTCACTTCTCTGTTCATCATGAACATTTGGACGGCTTTCTTACTCATAACTTCATTGCCTCCTTTTCCTTCACTTGTTGTGGTAGGCCCTATGTTTCACACAATTGATAGTGAATTTTAGTTAGAAATCCAATTACTGATCGAACTTCACAACTGATAAGATATGTTATTACCGCACTCATTTTAACGCCCTTTCTCATGAAGGTAAACAGCAATGAACTGACGAAGTGTGGGGATTACATATCCAACAGACCACTTAAAGCTGCTGCACATGTTTGAACCATTCAGTGTTGCTAATTACTATTTATAACTCATCAGCACTTACTTTTGAACCACACCTCATATAAACATAAAATAATGTTACAGTAAATACATTAAATTTTATACATTTTCACAATGTTTATAAAACTTTGTGAATTCAGAAGACATTGTTGAAAGTTACTTTGAACACCTGTTTATGTGCACTTTAATAGGACACAGAAAAATCAGGGTTCTTGTTTTTTTAGTATTATTTAAAATTCATTGACAGTAGATTCTTTCAATAAAAAATAATAAATTTGTAAGAACATTTTTCAAAAGGTTTGGTAATTTATTAAAAAAGGCAGCAGAAGCTAAGGTCTTCTAAGCCAAACTATTATCATGACTTGAATGAAAACAGTTCCGTTGTCCGGTTTGATAGAATTCGATATTGTTATTTTTTTAACAAGTGACAACTTTTTTTTTTTTAAACTTAGCATATTCATTATATACTCATAGATAAGTTAGCTTATTAAATTTTCTATATACTGATTTACACATTCATACTTACAAACTACATAAAGATATGGCAGTCCAATTTTATATCTTAATCACTCAATCTGACTGTTTGAAGGAGCCCTAATAGATGACATTCTATTTTTGTTGGAGGTATACGTAAGCATAGTTTATGTTTAATAATAATGATATCCTTATCATCTATAGTATTCTTCCTTATTCATCCTTATCTATAGTATTCATCCTTATCATCTTATTTATTAAGGGGCTTCAAATGAAAACCGTGTGATTTGATTTTTTTTACAAACAAAATCAATTTGATTATACCATTAAAATTGATAATTTAATAAACCTGAGAAGTTTTGCTTTATAAGTGACAGAAATTTTATTGTTATAGTTAATGAGAAATTTTTAACAATCAGAAACATTGCAGCTATCTGAAAAGCACAATGGAACATTTTGTTTATATTTGAAGTTAGATGATTACAATTATTTTTAACTGCTATTGTAGAATTTTCAGTTTCTTTTAAATAGTTGTATCTTTAGATATAGATATAATTTTGTCATCTGCGGACAAGATTACAATAATTGTATCAAGATTTTGAAGCAGGTTATTAATAAACAGTATAAGAAACAAAGGACTGAAAACACTTCTTTGAGATGCTCCACATTTTACATCTTAATTAACATTATTTCACTCCCATTCGTGTAAACACTCACATATCTATTCAGCAGTATATTTTATAATTCCATAAATTTAGTTGGCAGTTTTTTTTGTTTTTTTTTTACACTAGCAGTTGTATAAATTCATCAGCTATGTACCAGATTAGAAGTTTGTAAATACACTTTGCATTTGTTAAAATTCAGGCTTGTCAATTACTATTAACAGTTACTGTTATGAAGTTTTTTTTACTTCTTTTATATCATTGAATTAATTAAATATTTTATAGCATTGAAATAAAAAACAGAAGTGATCTGGTACAGCGATTAAATAATAATAGTAATTAATTTTTGTGTAAAGCTATTTCAATGACATCAGCAAATCACAAACATCTTTTAAAAATTATAGATATATAAGAAGCTAAATATTTTTAAGACTAATTATATGTTAAACCCAAAAATACAATTAAAATATAACTGCAACTCTTTTTCAGATTAACTCATTTTAAATTACATAAATTCCGTGATTAGAAAATAACAGAAATTTATTAAAAGTATAAACAATAAGAAAATATATTAAACCGTTTGCGTTTTAGCTGCATCGAATTTAAAACTTTTAAATACTAAATTAAAAACAACTGTTTTTTTTTTTTTTAAATAATCATAGAGTAATAAAAGAATTTATCAAATAAATTAATTTATATACTCCTTTGGTATGTCAGTTATTAAAAATGATGTGATCCAAATGATATGCCTTGTTCATAAAGTAATCCCTAAGTTTCCACTTAGATTTTTTAAAGATTTTTAATTTTTCAGTCGGCAAGTAATAATATATATTTTAATCCTGTATTTTAGATCTCTTTTAAAATGAGAAGTGGAATTAGTTTATATTAGGTAATCGTCTTTATATTGTTTTTTGTATTTATAATGTTCTTTGTTTTTCAAAAAAATATACCATTACTTATATTTTATTGAATACAAAGTATTATTATTTTTTAATAACATTAGTTCAATTTACATTGTTAATTTTGTTTTTAATACAATGATGAAAACAAAAGAAGGAAAATGTTAAAATTTTAAGATGTTGAAAATTCTTATCACAACATTTATCTCTGTGATAAATTTTGACATTCTCAAGGTGATTCACTTATAAACATCACAAAAAATTAACAACTGTTCATAATGAGAATTAGATGGGATTTCATGATTACAAAATACAAAATTTTTAATACAGTGTTACAAATGTTAAAACTAGTTATATCATAATAAAGTTGTAGGGTTATTTAAAGGGGAAGACTATTATTACATTCTACAATTTTTTAATAAAAATATTAATTATTTGTTATGTAGAAAGCATTAATTTGAACTAACTTAAAACTAATGTTAAATATTTGAAAAATAAAAAGATATAATCTTAATATATACTATATAAATAGAACATTAAGAAAGACTGCTAAAGCAAAACATGCAACTAATGCTGTACCTATGTTGAATTTATAATTTTTTTACACCACAGCCGCTAAGTCCCTTTCTGTATAAAGAAATAAACATGAATTATTTGCCATTATTTTAATTTTTTTTTTTTTTTTTTTTTTGACAAAACTAACTTTAAATAACATCTGTACGTGCACCTCCCTTTCCTACAAACAGTTTTATCAGTAGTCAAATGTATTTATACACTCTATTCTTTGTTAAAAATCAAAGTTGTAAAAATAGTTGTATCAGTATTTTTCAGCGCATAACACTCCTTAGTTCGAGATGCAAGATTTTTTTTTATTATGCCCCAGTAAGAATTGTCTAAGATTATTTTGTTTCAACTTTGAGGTGGTCACCAAGTTTGAGAGTCCCTACTAATTTTAGCCCTTCAAAATCTTCATTTAAAAGTCTATTACCAACTGAGCATAATGAGCTGGAGCTCGCAACTTGCAGTAAAATGGAAATCATCTCCATACTAATCATCGAAGCTGATCAAGTAAAATAGTTTTCAAGCATGTTAAGGTATAAAATACTGCTATAACTTCAAAAAAATATGGTCTTATCAGATTTATTTTACATATCACTCTTCGCATTATTACATGTAATCAGTGATTTCCTTATGAAACTGAGGATCTCCTTTACATTAAAAATCCTTGCTCCAAAACCTATTTCACATATAAATATTTCACTCTTTGAAAACTGGTTTCCATGATTAAGCATTAGTAAAACACCTTTATAAAGCTTTGCAAATAAATCTTTGTTAAAGCAGTTTTCTGATCACAAAGCTCATCATCATAAATAAGCTGAAAAGGTTTAAATCAAAAATCTTATTTTCATTATTTTCTGAGGTGTTAAACAAGGAATGTTTAGCTCTAAAGATTTTTTCTTGATTCATTTCAGAAGAGATCGTAAGCAGGATTCCTTAACAATATCAGAGCTATTCAGTTGACCTTAATCATTAGAAATCGAGGACTGACCTAATGAAAAAGTGTTTTTCCCCACTTTCAGAGCGTTACTAATTGCTGGAGCTTTCTTATCAATACTGAAGGAATTTGTCTTATAGTTATCATTTGCATTTGTATGCTCATGCAACTGAATTCTAGCAAAAATTCTCTTCATTTGAATACTCTTATATCTGCGTTTAACTTAATAGTGCACAAATTAGAATTTTCACTGAACATGTGAAAATAACATTGTTTTTTTTTTTTAGGATAAGTTAACCAATTTTTTTAGGAAAGTTTATATAAGATTATTATTCAGCACCAGAATGGCTCAATATTTACACTGACAGCTCAATGATGGAGGATGTAGGGTGCATTGAGCCGGTATCTATTTTTATGTTTTCAGTTTTTATTTATCTATGACAATATCAAACTCATTTTGATGGAGAGCTGGAGGCTATTTACATTGCTTTAAAACAGCTTTTGGCCAAATCTGAAATACCCAAGATAGTAGTATTCTTTTGTGATTCTAAATTTGCCTTCCAAGAGATCTTGTTGTTTTGTCTCCCAGTAATAACAAGAATATCAGAAATCAGGCTGTCTGTTGGTAGGTTAGGTAAGGTTAACGTTTCAGTTAACCTTTCTATGGACACCATTTCACATCAGAATTGAAGAAAAGAGAAGGCTAACTTATTGGCAAAGCAAGGAGCCCGAATATTGATGACTAAAACACATAACTTGTTTTAACTGCTCCATTAAAAGTGCTACTATAAACAAAGGTTTAAACCCTCATTCAACCTGAAATTATCTATTAACTATTAAAGTTAATTTTTAACAAACCTGGAACTTTAGTAAATGAAAGCAGCAGTTGATTGACCTTTACAATCACTTTGATTTTTTTTTTTTTTTTAACCTCTGGAATCACTGTTAGATATATCTTCAGAAGATGAGATGAATGAATTGTAGCATGTGTAAAAAATTCCATGCCTGACCAGGATTCGAACCTGGGACCTCCGGATGAAAGGCCAAGACGCTACTATTCGTGCCACAGAGGCCGGCATTTTTTTTACAATCACTTGATGATATA